>JAADWX010000582.1:0-18636 GCA_023336405.1 Globisporangium echinulatum | reverse complement strand
CGCCCAGTGGCGATTACTCCGAATCTCCACTGTCGATGTGCCGGAATGTCCGTGACATCATCCAGCGATGGAGTGACGTCACCTGTGCATGCGGGACCTCGTCGCCGTGACTCCTTTGTCACCGGTCAACCGCAATGCGCACAGGAGTGGTGTGTCCCACACAACCACTCGCATGTAATCGGATTAGCAGGGCCCATCACACATCCGCAATATACCGGGCTCGCAAACTCGGCAATGAGGTTCTGCTTGCGCCGCTCGCGCTTGGCACAGATCTTCGCGATCAACATCTGCACCGCGTACTAGTACACGTACGCCTGTCGACAGTATGAACATTTTTGATGGTCTTTATCTATCTCAAAGCTATTACAACCTGAAGATAGCGCAAGGGACACACGCTGGCGGTGCCATAACTACGGAGACATCGCAGCGAGCGATGATTTCGGTATATATATATAGGATAGGTCAAAAAGGAAACCAATGCAATAATAGGCCAAAAGCACGAATCTCTCTGAATGGCTCCAGTGGGAAAAAGGAAATGAAACCAATCGCCAAATGTGTCAGCACAATCGGATTCGCTCTCTCGTCCTCATTGATGCCTTGTGTGTGTGTAATCTATTTGTGCCTTGGTGTCTACTGCCACCTTAGCGTAGTCCAGCTGTCATTTGACCACTCCATGTAGGAGATCGCAACCACAATATACCGGCTTCCAAACTCGCAAACTCGGCAAGCGATTCTTCTCGATCGACATCTGCACCGCGTACTAGTACACGCCTGTTGCTCAAATACATGCTGATCGTCAGACGCGTACGGCAAAACCGGCGCTTCCCTGCTACTACCTTTGACGGCGTTACTACCACGCGACTGGCAAGTGCTGATGGCAGCTTGTCAGCAACAGTGGCTCGAATGTGTGC
Source organism: Globisporangium echinulatum (assembly GCA_023336405.1). Taxonomy (NCBI): domain Eukaryota; phylum Oomycota; class Peronosporomycetes; order Pythiales; family Pythiaceae; genus Globisporangium; species Globisporangium echinulatum. The sequence goes on along the minus strand of JAADWX010000582.1, from coordinate 17,725 downwards.
GTTGGCGCCTCCTCTATGCAGCCGGTTGGCCACGAGTGTGAGCGCGCGCAAATTGTATATAAGTGCGTTGAGAGTGTGCAACGCGCGCTCAATCACTGTAAGGTTCTGTATGTCGGTGTGCACGGTGCAGCTCGTCGATCACGCTTTGCAACCGCTTGGGGGGCTTTCGATTTTCGATGAGCTGCGTACAAGGGCAAATTATATAAACAGTTATGCATCTCGCAGCGTATATTTACTCATGTTGGCGGAATAGATTGCACCACGACTTGCACAGCACGCCAACCTACCGCGTTCCACACTAATTTACTGCATTCGGATTGGGCAGAGCTTGATGTGCTAATTATACCGAAGTGTCACTCCGTTTCGTTCGTCTACAGATCTGCTTCCAAAAAATTCCAAACTGGTATTCAGTATGCTCAAATGTTGCCAACGAAGGTGAGGATGTGCGCTAATTGTTGACTGATTTCGGACTGATTTTGGCTTATTTGTGCAAATGGCCCTTGTTATATTGACCCGTATACTAGGCGCGAGGTGTTCTGGCCCAGGCTTAATGTCGCATCATTGCCACTTGTATCTGTTATGCGTTGTTATCTCATAAATTGATCAAAAATAATATGAAATGTCGACATACATGGCTGAATGTCTCGACTTTTAAAAATTAAAAAATGTTTTTACGAGCAAATTGGTGCTGCATTTGATATGAATTTTACTGTAAAACCAACATTTTGTTGTGATTCTAAAAAATCAGTATCATGTGATGGATAACATATCAAATCTCGTCATGGAATTGGATAAATATGAACGCCAGTTCTCCTTCCAACGGTTTTGGTATTCTGCGATGACGCGCATCAATGGCATCTGCCATCTCGCACTGCAGCTCGTGCTGCTGCAACTCATCGGTGTTGCAGCTGCAGATCCGCTGCTGCTGATCGTCGGCAGCGTCGAACCGACGTCTGCACGCGTGCTGTACGACCTGCCACCAAACGCTGGCGCTCAGACAACAGCGCTGCATGTGCGCGTGTTCGTGTCTACGACACCAGCGCCTGGGACGCGAGGCGAGTCTTCGCATACCACCATAGCATACGAGCTCCAGCACGAGCTGCGCGTCGACGTGTCGACCAAAGAAAAACAGCGCGGCGCACCTGGCGTCGTTGCACTCCGTGACCTCACGCCAAACCGCGCGTACTCGGTCGGACTCGCCATTGTGCGCGATACAGTTGTTAGTGAGACCAACGACAACGAGGAGTTCGTGACGTTCCGTACACCGCTGTCACCTACGTCACTGACTGACGACACGCGCAGCGCAAGCGACCGCGTGCTCGTCGTGTCGTGCGACCGGTTCGTCGACGACGGCGACGACACGCTCTGGCTCGCGCTCGTCGCCGACATCGACGCGCATGACGCCTCGTACTTTGGCACGGCGCACATTGGCGACCAAGTGTACGTCGATGCTGGCAGCGCACGCATTGCTATCGAGCCAGTCGCTCGCTCACTCACGCCAGTGCAGCTACGCAGGCGCTTTGACACGGTCGTCAACCAGTTTCGCGCGCTGTACCGCCAGACATTTGGCCGTCCGATCGTCCAGCAAGCGCTGCGCACTGGCGCGCACTGGATGGTCCCGGACGACCACGAAGTCATCAACAACGTCAACTTGGAGCGTATGCAGCACGCGTTTGCTACTGATGCTGACGACACTGACGACCAGGAAGACGAAGCACTGCGGCGTGGCCTCGCTTTGCACATCCGCGCTGGTCTCCAAGTCTATTACGAGTTTCAGTACCAATTACAACAGGACATATCGTTTGCCGATTTTGACTTCCTGGAAGCCCCACTTGCAACTATTGTATCTCAGCTTCCGCTGTACTTTGCAGTCGATATCGCCGGTCTCCAGCTGCTGTTCCTCGACGTGCGCTTTGACCGGAGCTTCTTTACCAAGTCATCGGACATGTCGCAGCTCGTTGGCACTCAACAACTCGCGTTCATTGACGCGCACCTCGCAACGCCGCGCTCGACAGTTGTCGTCTCGAGCGTCCCGCTGTTCTTCCACTCGGCGTTTACAGCTGCTGTCGCGTACGCAGTCGAGCGCGAGACGTACCCAGGCCTCAACACGCAGCAACCCGGTCTCGTTGCGCTCTTTCATCGGTTTATAGAGCACGCGCGAGCCACTGACAGTCGAGCGAACGGTGCGACGCTCGAGCTGCTCGTTGGTGGCGACGTTCACTGCCTCGTACACACGCGCGTCTGTGAACGTGAGGGTCAGGACGACCGGCTGTCGCCACGCTGCATCGATCAGCTGATCACGAGCGGCGTCACGCGCGGCTCGACAGCAGTCGCAGACGTCAAGCTCGTGCCGTTCTACTGGCTCGTGACGCGTATGGCGCCGCTTGTTGAGCGTCTGTTGGCGTGGACTGGCGTTCGTGCTGATGCGCTGCCGCCGTGGCGCATTGCATTTGACCGACTCTATCTCGGTCGCAACTACGGGTACGTACGCGTGAGTGTAAACCGGATATACGAGCATGGGGTCTTGGGTATACTGTGTTAGCACTGATGCACTCGACTCTGCGATCAACTGACAGTGCGATCGAGCGATGGCCAAATGGGACGTTTGAGTGGCGCGCGAGCGTCGTCGTGCCACACGAGACGGCGCTCCAGGACGCGATCCAGGTGCGTACGCGTGCATGTCGAGATGCTCGCTGGTCCAGCAGACACAGAGCTGACGGACACTGCGTGTGCGACTGACTTGCTTGGACGTGTGCAGTTTGCTGTCGACCTCTCGCTTGCGCACGTCGCAGGAGCACTCGCAGCACTCGCAGCCATCGCAGTCGCGCACGTCGTGCTCGTGCGGCGCTGATGAACCATGTCGTGATGGGAACGAATACGGCACTAGCAACTGATAAATATACGTCCGGACTTCTACTTCGTTCGCACTGCAGGCCGTGCTGCGTGGCACATGCTGCACTGCCGATCAAAGCACGAGTTCTCAAACGTGCACTGCACGCAGCGCCACGACGTGCGGCGCGGTGTCGCTGCTCCTTTAACTAGTCGACGTCTTGCAGTCGACGTCGTCGATTTGCTCGTTGCGCCGGGTGCGACGAGCTGCAAGAGCGTAGTCTGGACGACAGCAGCCGACTGTCGTCGCCGTCGCGGACTCGTACGAGTTGACGCTAGTGCGCTGCTGCTGTTTGGTACGATGCGCACGCGCTTGCGTGGCGGCTCGGGCGTTAGTGGCGACGCTTCGGCTGCGTCGGTCTCACCTGCCAAGTCGAGTGTCGGCGCACTGAAGAACGAGTCGAGCCGCTGCTGCTTCTGGTTGAGCTCGTGTCAATAGCCACACGCAGTCAGCACACAATCTCGCTGGGACGCCACTAGACATACGGACATACGCGTACGCACGTACCGACACAGCAGTCGCTGACTGGCTCTTGTCAATAGTTGGTACTGTTGTCACTATAGCCGACTGTGGCGATGGCGCCATAGACGCTTGGTACTCGGGGTCGGACTGCAAAAAGCGCATAGTCTGCGCGAGCGCTTGCGCTTGCGACTGCGCCAGCTGCGTCGCATATGCGCGCTGTTGCTCGTCGTAGATCTGTTTGAGTTCACCAGGCCGAAGCGATTGCGATGCGGCACGTTGCAACGCAGTCGCAACTGGCGCAAGCGCATCGACAAACTCGACATCGTCTATAGTGGCATCGCTGACAAGCGCTGCGCGAATGGAAGGACACGAGGCCACGATCTCGTTCCACAGCGCAGTGTCGACCTACATTGACTTGATGTCAGTAATCAGTGGTAGTGTATGCATGCGCTCTAGCCAATGGACATTGGCAGCCGCACCTTGTGCTGCTTTGTACGTGCATAGCCGACGATGCGCTTGCGGCAAAAGCCGCAGTTGGCGCTCGTGAGCTCAAGCGCGCGCTCAAAGCACACCAAGCTGTTGCAGTGTGTAGACGCGTAAGTAGGATGTAGCGCAAGCGAGACGAGCGACAAGCAGAGCGGAACGCACCAGAGGTGGCGCCTGCAGCACGGCAGTAGCACGGGGCGGCGCAATACGTCAAAGCAGAGCGGGCACTGGAAGTGGATCGGCAATGTGATCGTCGAGTGGCCGCTGTCGTTGCTGCTGCTCGGTGCATCTGCAGCTGTAGTAGTCGTTGTGGTCATGTCACCTAATGGCGCGACAGCGGCGTCCGAGATGACGAGCGAGTGCGACGTCATGCGAGCAGCGCAGACGCTTCGACAGCATTCACGCGCGCGTTTTGCGTGTCCCGTTTTGATTTGTTTCACATTGCAAACAACACAATCACATCGATTGGGATTCATACATACTGAAACAATGATAAAAATAGTATTGAACAATACAAAAATGTCGAGCAAACAGTAGTATAAAATATTACAATACATTCTCAAATTTTAGGAAAAAACGCTTGCCAATGGCGCTTTTGTTTGTCAAGATCTTCCGACTTGCGATCTTCTCAATGCCGTCACTGCTTCAATCACGCGGCCTGCAGGTAGCTCGGCTCGAGCTGCTGCGCAGATGCTGACGCGCCCGATGGCGACGTGAGTGGCGTGCGGCGCGTCGACTCCATGCCGTCTTCCGCTGCGAATGCAAACGCAAGCGACTCGGGCCGCTTCGTCGACAACCGCCGCTCCATTGAACTGCACAGCAGTGGTGCAGTCGGCCGCTGCTGCTGCTGCTTCATGGCTGCTGAGACCGCGAGCAATGCAGTTGCGAGGTCGGTGCGCGTCGTTGATTGGGCGTACGCAGGTGCCGAGAGACACAGAATGTCGGGGTATCGCTGCTCGATCGCAGCGCGTTGCGCGAGGCTCGCAGTCGACTTGGCGATTGCCGCGTGGACGACCGACTCGACCGTCGCAATGCCGACTTGGCTCAGTACGTTGTAGAACTGGAGACCGTCAAAGAGCGAGTGTTGGGCGTTGGTGCCAGCTGACGAGTCCTCAAACATGTCGTCACTGTCGTCTGCGTCAGAATCGTCTGCTGTCGGCTGTTGGACTGTGTGGTCGATGCGTTTGGATGTGTGTAGCTGCTCGACGAAAGCGCCTGCACTGCTGTCGTGTGACGTCGTCGCCGTCACGACGGTCGGTGCAGCTGCGCGGTCGTGGTCGTTGGCCATGAGGAGTGAAAGGCCAGAGAACTGCTGTAGCGCAGAGTGTACGAGCGATGCGAGCGACGTAGTGAATCGCGGAATGATAGCAATAGGTGGCGATGGCATCGCACTCGCAGTCGTAGCTGCTGCTGGAATGGATGAGCTCGTAGTTCCTTGTTCCACCCCTGTGAGTGGCGCCAGGAGCGGGGAGATGAGCGCGCGCACAAGAGTAGCACTCACTCGCACAAGCTGGGATGCGACGGTTTCGCGCTGCTGCTGCTGCTGTCGCAAAGGTGGTAGAGAGAGTGAATCGAGCATGCACGTGCGCTCGACGCTTTTGAGCGACTGGCGTCGTGGCTTCTGCACGCGCGAGAGCCCGAGCACACCGAGTGCGCACGAGCAGAGCGCGAGCCCAGCGAGCAGTGCGAGCACGTTCATCGCGACGATGTGCGATCGAGTGGTGTGCGATCGAGCGTCTAGATGCGTCGGATCGTGTGTGCGTGGAAAGACGAGTAGATGGCAACTTGCAATCGCGATAACGACGACAGCGACGGTCGTGCGCGTGTGTGGTCGTGCGTGCGCGTCAAAATGGGGACTGACGCCGCTTCTGCGCAGTGGCGCTGCTTGCTCTGAAAGGTCGCGAGCAGTCGTTTCAATGATGCTGCATGAGAGGATCGCTATACTATTTTATAGTATTGCGGGTGTTGCATCATAATCCTATCGAATAGCATGGGCTATTGAAGAGGATCGACCGAATAACACGATCTTTTGACGATTCGATGACATGCGCGAAAGCACGCGGAACACAACGCGGACGACGATGTGCTGACCCGATGCCTGCACCTTGATCCTTGCGGCCAAGCGAGCAGTGTCGCTGTGACGTCAGTGCATGAATATCCAGGATCGCTTCCGTGGATCAAACCAACTGGCGCCACTCGCGCACTTCCACGATTCATCCCACTCTCGACGCCACACGTTCACTCAGACACACTATACAAACCGACCAGATCACGACGCAACAAAGCACCAACACGAGTAACAGCATGAACGTCGAGCAGCTCTGGAGCGCGCTGCGTATTGCGCTCGAGACACACGGCTGGACGCTGCTCGCTGTCACGGCGCTACTGCTGCTCGCGCGCACCAAGTACCGCGAGTACGCACAGCGCGCACACATTGCACGCACGCTCGCAGCTGCAAACGGTGCGTGTTTGTTTGCTAGCGATACACATGTGCATGTAAATGTGGTCAGCGATTACACGCATGGCTGCAGTAGTAGTGACTCGCAATTCCTTCCGTCGCTCGCACTCGCGCAAGCGCCACTCTTTCCATGTCGCTCACGCACCGAATCGGTTGGTTGTACGTTCGCAGACCCTGAGCGCGTCGCTGTGCTGCAGCGCGAGACAGCGCGCATTCGCGAGGCGCAGCAGCAGCAGCTCGCACAGTCGACTACACGAAGCAGCAGTTCTGCAAAGACCAAGCCATTCAGCAAGTTGTCGTGAACGCCACGCAGCACTATGTTCGCTTTGGTTCACTAAGGACGGATCTCAGCCAGTTCATTCCATGTCCGCCAGCAGCACCTGCGCTCTTGGAAGCGCTTCATGCAGCGGGATGACATCCATGTATATACCGAATCTACCGAGCTACACGCGCATGCAGTCTGAGACAGTGCGTCCAGCCAGTCAGCGAGCCACACGCCAGTCGCACTGCACCTCGTGCGCTCCTTTCCAGCGATCGACCTACTGCCTGCCTACCAAGTAGACTGGTACCTGCCGACCAGTTCGTCCGTCCGTCCGTCCGTCCGTCCTATTACACACGTCACTCGATGCAAAGTGCGTGGTCGACTGCGCCAAACTGGCGCACAAAGTTTGCAACAATCTTCTCGTCAAGGCGAAAGTAGTCGCCGACCGACTTGTGCGACTTGACATCGAGGTCGACGACAGCAACGACGCAGTTGAACGTCATGTCGCGGAACGCAACCGCGTGCTCGTACTCGCGCAAGTGGTCGAATCGCGCCTTGGACTTGTTTGAATCGTTGCGACACGCGTGCTGCGTGCCTTGCGTCGTCGGGACGACAGTGACGTGGCCGTCACTATCGGTCGTACGGCGGTCACTCGTGGCATCGTCATCGACCGAGCGACGGAGACACAGGAGCAACGAACAGTCTTTCAGTGTCGTTGCAACTTGGAAGCGCTGGAGCAAGGTGTCAAACAGCGCCTTGGCGGCCGAGAGCGGCAGTGCGTCCCACGTCTTGACACCTCGCACAGCGTCGCAGTCGTTCAGTTCGCACAGTGCGAGTTGCAAAAACGCAAGCGAGCGCGCAATGCTGCCCGTGTGATCCACATCATCGTCCATGTGGTCCTCACCATCGGCATCGCGCGCCGCTCGCAATGATGCAACGAGCTCGCCCAGTGGTGTTGCATCTGTCGACGACCCAAGCGACTCAAGACTCGCAAGCAGTTGCTGGACGTGCCAGACGCCGTCGACTGAGATGTGGTCGAGCAGCTGCATCTGCTTGAGGTCGTTGAGGATCGGAATGCGCATGAGCACGTCGGTAATGAGCTCGACAACGTCCGGGATGAGCTGGTCGCGCGCATCGTCAAAGCGGTCCGCCGTGTCCGTATCGCCATCATCATGTCGCAGCGTTGCGTCGTCTTCTGCGCCGATCGAGTGGCACGACCGACGAAAGCCCATGCGCTTGCGGCGGCAGTACGTCGACGGCCGCGGCTGCTTGGCGCCTTTGGGAAAAGCGTCGGCATTTAACCCCGTAATGACGTTCACAACGTCGTCGTCGGTCGAGCGCACAAAGACTTTAAAGTTGTTCTGCGGCGTGCGCTGGAGCGCACGGAGTGCGTGGCGAATGCGCGCAGGGTCGCGCGAGAACAGGTCGAGCGGACAGTACTCGCTCAGCTCGGCGACTTTGCCAGCAGCGCGCTTGTAGTGCTGGTGCATGCAGAACCGACAGACATTGTGCTTCACAGCTGCTAACAATGGGTTTTGCGGTTTAAACCCAATTTTGGGTTTAATCTCAACACAGATGTTGCGAAAGCAGCAGTCAAAGATGTTGCGGTGGTAGCTGCTCAAGAGCCGACGGAGCCGCGGCGCAACTGGCAGCAGCACACGGTGGGGCGCTGACTCTTTCGCCACGTGGTCGTGCTGCTCGTCGTTCTCGTCGCTGTCGTCGCTGCTGCTGCTGAGCTGGAGCATCATGAGGTTTGCAGCTGATGCGACCTGACTTTCGTCACTATCGTCGGTTGTTACCGCACTGTCGCTTGCTGCTGCTGCATCAACGACCACAACGTCCAAGTCGTCGGTTGAGAACAGGAGCGACGTGTCGTCCGGTGGCGGCAGCGTCACGTCCGGCAACACCATGACGCACTGGAGCGAGACGTCGATTTGACTATGGCGCCGATGCTTTGGGCGACTCTCAAGACTCAAGATCTGCTCGTTGAGCGCCGATAGGAAGCTCTGGTCGACTTCAATGAGCTCTGCGACTTGCATGAAGCAGCTCCGCTGCGGTGTAGAGCGATCGACTTGGCTCACGAGGAACGGCATGATCTCGTGCGTCGCGTACTGTAGGACGTCGCGCGGGTGCGGGTAGTTTGGCACGTACGGCTTGTCGTCCTCAGCAACAGCACTCGCCTTCTTCTTCTTCTTCGTCGACGTCGTAGCTGCTAGTGGCGTGTCGTCCATGTCGCACTTCTTGACACGCAACAACTTGCCTTTAAAGTCCATCGCGACCGCATCGTTGCTGGTGGCACCGTCGTCGGTCGTCGACGATGGGTCGGCGGAGTCGCTCGGGTGATGGCGAAACAACACGTTTGCGCCGCCTTCCGCGACGTACTTCCAGTCGCGGCCGTTCAAAGGCGGCTTGACACGCACGCCGTTCTCACCAACTGCCGGCGTGCCGGACGCTGCCCACATGCTGCTGTCCTTTGCGATCGCAGTCGCGTCGGTTGGGTCATCAGTTGCTGCGTTGGCGTGGTATTGCGGCTTGCTGTCGTTTGTTGTGGCATCGGGATACGCCGCGCGCACAGCAGGGGGCTTGAGCAGGAACATGGTGGCGGCAGTGACAGAAGCGCGGACGTGGCGGCGCGAATGAACGAGCCGAGGTGCTGCTGCTGCTGCGAGGAGTGCGCAAGCGGATGTGTGCAGAGAGACGCTCCGTTGCTGCTGGGTTCTGTTCTCTGTGGGCGCGCTCTATTCAAGTCGCCAAGATCCAACACTCGCAATTGCGCTCAACGCAACTGAATGTTGTGCAATTTGGGCGGAATTGTGCTTGTTTTGGGTATTGGGCCACGTGATGGTTGGTGGACGTCAATGAGACGGGAGACAAAAGAGCGAGCTCGTGATTTTTGGCTGCTGCACCCATGTGGCTCATGCTCCATTGCGAACGATGGGATGCATTCCGAATGCTCGCGCTCTATCGAGCCTCTCGTCGACAAAGCTCATCTTGCTTGGCTGCTGCTGCACGCATATCGGAACTGAAGTAAATGCGACGCGCTCGTAAGCGCTCCGTATCTTCGCTGGGGTGTCACAGACAGCAACTGTGACGACAACAAATGCGCCTCACGTCAAGACTGTGACGGGCATGACATGCAAACCGATAGAGGTGTCGTTGACGTTGTTGTTGTTGTGGTAGTGGCAATTGCTCACAGAGTAGGCAGTAGCTGAACGACACTACACAACATCGACGCTCAACACAAGTGATCGATCTGCAGTCAGCACCAGCGTCATCCGCCAGCTCGGACACACACACACAGACCACAGGAGAGGATAGACAGGCACACAAAGCAAAGCAACAGACCAACTGACTCGACTCAATCTCCACCTCCACCTACAGCTTCGACTGGCTCAGCTCGAGCTTCGAGATCGTGCGCATGTGCACTTCATCGGGACCATCAGCAATACGGAGCGTGCGGATGCCGGCGTAGTAGTACGCGAGCACAAAGTCCTGGCCGACGCCTGCTGCGCCATACAGCTGGATCGCGCGGTCCGCAACAGCGCACGCCATGTTGGGCGCAACGATCTTGATCATTGCAATCGCCTGCGCCGCGACCTTGTTGCCGTGCGTGTCCATCTGGTGCGCGGCCTGGAGCGTCAGGAGCCGCGCGCTGTCGATCTCCATGCGCGACTTGGCGATCTGCGACGCCACGAGCGCGTTTTCCGCGAGCAGCTGGCGGAACGCAGTGCGCGTCTTCGCGCGCTGGACCATGAGCTCGAGGCAGCGCTCCGCAACGCCGATCGCGCGCATGCAGTGGTGGATGCGGCCGGGTCCGAGCCGCGCCTGCGCGATCTCAAACCCGCGGCCTTCGCCCAGCAAAACGTTCGCAAACGGCACGCGCACGTTGTCAAACGTCATCTCAAAGTGGCCGTGCGGCGCGTCGTCATAGCCAAAGACTTCCATTGGCCGCACGAGCGTCACGCCCGGCGCGTCCATCGGCACGAGCACCATCGACTGCTGCTGAAACGGATTCGCATTCGACTGGCCCTTTGTATGCTTGCCAACCGTCTTGCCCATGACGATGATCGTGTTGCAGCGCGGGTCGCCGGCGCCCGAGATGTAGAACTTGCGGCCGTTGATGACGTACTCGCCCGCGACTTCATCGCGATAGATCTCGGTCTCAATGTTCGTCGCGTCCGAACTCGCGACGAGCTTCTCGGTCATCGCAAAGCACGATCGCGTACGGCCGTCGAGCAGCGGCACGAGCCACTTGTGCTTCTGCGCCGGCGTCGCAAATCGCGCGAGGATCTCCATGTTGCCCGTGTCCGGCGCCGAGCAGTTGAAGACCTCAGGCGCAAGGATGAGGCTCCGGCCCATGAGCTCGCACATGACGCCGTACTCGAGGTTCGTGAGGCCGTGGCCGTACTGCTTTGGCGGACCATTGCCGTCAAGCGGCTCGACGTGGCAGTGCGGCAGGAACAAGTTCCAGAGCCCGAGCGCCTTGGCTTCCGTCTTGAGCGTCTCGATGATCGGCGGCACGACGTCCCAGACTTTGCCGGCGGCGCGTGCGGCTGCGATCTGCTCGATGTGCACGTGCTCGGCCGGGTACACGCGGCTCTCGCAGAACGCACGCAGCTTGGTGTAGAGTTCAAGCGCAAACGGTCGGATCGGGAACGGCAGAATGTGGTCGAGCGCCGGCGCGGGGTGGACAGACGTCGTTGATTCGATCGTGTCGCGACTGAGGTCAAGCAGCAGGTCCATCGCGGCTTTCGACTGCTGCGCGTGCGCCGACGATGCGTTCCCCATCAGCGACCGCGCGTACACGCCGTGGCAAATCGCCGCAAAGCGAAAGAGCACGACGCCGAGGAAGAAGCGCCACGTCGCCATCGAGATCGGGAACCGCAGCGCGCGGCGGCAGTAGCCACTCAACACGTCCGACTCGGTCGGGATCCCGAGCTTGTCGAGCGATAGACCGTTGAGACCTGGGACCATTGCGTTCAGCGCGCTGTCGTGCTGGGCCGGCAGCCGATACATCGATGCAAACGTCGCGACGTCCGCGAACGGGTTCCCGATCGTGCAGAGCTCCCAGTCGAGGATCGCAATGACGCGCGGCTCGGTCGGGTGGAAGATGACGTTGTCGATGCGAAAGTCGCCGTGGACGATCGTCGCGCGGTCGCTCGTCTCGGCGTCGGCCGCATCGACGTGCTCTGTTGATACGAGTGTTATCGTCGAACGATCAAAGGTGTAAGCCATCGAGTCGATTGAACAGCCATAGACATACAAGACACATACAAGCACATAAGGTCGCACCTTCGAGCCACTGCTTGACGTCGTGCATGCGCGGGTTCTCAGCTACGCCAGCCTTTTGAAACACGCTCGCGCCCATTGCGACCTGTTTGGTCCAGCGCGCAACGACGCGCTGGCAGTACTGATCGGGTTTCCCAAAGTCACCGAGACCGACCTGTTTGTAGTCGAGCGCGTGGAGCTTCACGAGCGCGTCGAGCGCCGAGCTGTACATTGCGTAGCGGTACAGCGGCTTGACACCTGGGAGCGCCGGGTCTTTGAAGATCCGGCCTTCGACAAACTCCATGAGGTAGAACGGCGTGCCGATCACGCTCGCGTTCTCGCACAGCAGCACGGGCTTCGGTGCCGGCACTTCAGTGAACTCGAGCGCCTTGAGCACACGAAACTCGCGCTCAACGGCGTGTGCGGACGGCAAGATGTCGCCGTGCGGCTTCTTGCGCAGGACCCACTTGGCGCCGCTGCGCGCCATCGTCACGAGGTACGTCGGGTTCGACTGGCCGTGCTGGAACTGCTGGATCTCGGCGATCGCGCCGTGGTGGTCCCCGAGCGTCGCGTGGATGTACTTGGCGAGCGCTGGCGCGTCGATCGGCGCGCGCACGTTCTGCTTCGTCATGATTGATGTAGAGTTGACAGGTGGGGGTAGTGGTGGCGGTGGCGAAGAGAGTGTGGATGGTAGTAGTGGCAGGCAATTGGGCGGCTTGCGAGTTGCGCGACAAGTTGCCAAGTGAGCCGAGCGAAGCTGCTCGCGATCTGTGTGGCGCTGCTGCTGATAATTTGATTGATACGCAAAAGGGGGCAGCAGCACCATTTTGTGCTTCGTAAACGTCGAGAGCCAACTTCAACCAATGAGAAAGTGCATATGCATTTGTATCGGACCTTTCGCGCGAAAGACGCTCATGCTCGCTATAGTAAAACCAAGTACTGAAATTGACTCCAGCGTTGACGACGACAATATTGAAGCTGTGGCGTGCTTGAATCACACAAGCTGTCTGCACCAGCCAGCACGAAGTAGTGCGAGTACAACCAGGAGCAAGCAATCGCTTTGATGCCTCCACTCACTTGAGTCATGCATCTCGTACGAACTCGAGTGGGAGAAAACAAACGCATTGGTGTCGTGCCAACACATATTCGCCGATCTATCACGCCTAATGGAAGGTCGAGCTGGTGCATCTCACGGTTTATGATCCGTTCGACAGCGCCTAGCGCTATCGCATACAATGGTGGAGGTCGCGTACTTGATTGAGCCAAATACAGTAGTCGGTTTGGCGGTGGTCTATCTTGCAACAAACGTATTCGATTAGCGTAGTTGATCTCCACTGGCTTCGACAACCACGAGAATGTGACTGCGCAACCTTGTGGTCTTGCGCTGCGAGCTTAACCTGCACGATGCAGCACGAACAGGGAAAACGTCACATTATCATTGTACAATGTTTACGTGCTGCAAAGTGCTAGCAGTTTAATGTGAATTAGAGTAGGTTATTTTTACATCAAAAATATTTTTTGGACACACTTTTAGCGGGTTATGCTGTATATATACACACTTTGGCTGATGCAGTATTCTACTTTTACATATGAGTTTCGTGTTACACAAACGTCAATATACAATACGAAAAATGAAATGTTGCTCCTCATCTCTGCGTCCTATATCTCAACCTTTTAGCCAAGGATATCCGCAGGAATAGACGCTTGCGGTGCACGAGCTGTACCATGTCACCGCCGCATTTGGAATGCGGCGGTGATTGCGCTTGGGCGATGCCGCGATGGTGTTGCAAAAAGACGGTGCGTATTCTTCAGCGAGCCCAGCATCAGCTTTATATGCTGCATGTCGACGACCTCTAAAGTTATGCGCGTTTGAGTACCTTGACCGATCGACCGACACACTACTATAACTTCCAACTGTATCGGCATCTTCCGCTGAGACTGAAGCCCTGGATGTTTATATTTTGTTTGTTTTAATCTTTGTTAGTCGTTGTTGTTCATTGATGGAATGGTTCAGTTGCTACAGATAATTCTCGACATAAACGCATGATTGACATTGCGAGCTTGTAGAGCGATTGCAAGATTACGCGACGTTTGAGCACCTTGCTGCATATTCCACCCAGACTTATGCCCTTTGAAGCGTGATGTTATATATTGTTTATTTGTAACTTGTTGTAAAGTGTTAGTCGTTGTTGATTATTGGTGGTAAGTGTCAGTTGCTACGGATAATTTTCGACAAAACCGCTTTATGAACCAATATTCAGACTGTGATTCAGCAGCTAGCAGAGCCGTAAGAACCGCAAAAATAAGACTACCTCGACTTCGAAGTCAGCTGATCACGACTCCAATAAGAGTTCATTTTCCAAAAGCCAGTCACACAATAAAAAACGAGCAAAACGTATTAATTTGTTTACGACTCTATCAGACGTTACATTTTCCAAATGCCTGTCACAAATAATAAACGATCAAAATGTCTTCTAACCTATGGGTTGCGAATAGTATGTCATAATGAACTGTATACAATTTGTGACCATTTGCCATTGATCAAGCTGCCATGTCGCTCGCAAAGTGAGTTCCGTGTCGGTTTGCACACAAGGGCGGCAAGCTGACGCTGTTATGAAGGTCCACGACACATGCACGCGTCCTACGTATGCCATTGTCGAATAAAATGATAAAACTTGCCTCTCATAGTCAGATCGAACACGCAAGAAAGTCACAGCATTATTGCCTGGACAATAAAAAAAGTCGATGAACGACCTACTCATTGTGAAAGATGGGGCTCTTGCACATCGAGCACCAACGCCAAGCAGCACCCCAAGGATTACGCTACCAAACCCCTGACGACCTTAACCACTAACACTTATATCGCCACGCGCCATGATTTCCACATCACGAATGCGTCCTTGTCGACCAGCTGTGGCTACCGCAACTTCATCAACTCCTTGAGCTGCTGCAACGACGTCGACGTCTTAAACGCACACGCGACAACATACACACCTACTTTATCAAGTTTGACTGACTTTGACACAGTAGCATACACGACGCCACCAACACGCATATTATATTTAGCAAAGATGGAAAAACGGCGGATCGGTGGAGCGGATATTGCAGCACATATCGCAAACGCATCCTCACAATTTTGGTGCAGCCAATGTCAATTTGCAACGATACGAGGTAGATTAAAGAGATTTCAATTATTGTCGAAACAACGTCTGCCACCTAGAGCAGTGGCGCCAATGTCGTTTACAGGACTCCATACGATCACAACCACCAGCAGGTGCAGCTACTTTTTCCGAGAACCGACAGCCAAACTTTCCACGATTGCGCAAACCAGCATGGTCACCATATTCAATAAGTGCACCGCATCATCACGTTGTGTTACTGGATTGACCTCTGGCCAACCATACCGTTATCCGGCTGCGTTAAAGTTTACCAATACAATTTTCAGGGTAAACGCGCCGTTCATAACCTACAACCGGATGGCGTGAACTGCAACATTACGTTGTGTTGCAGAAGATGCTCAAAAATGCGATTATAATAAATGTCATCTGTTGTCGATTCTACTAGACTTCGCTCCTGCCCAACATCCTCCTTACAAAACGAATGCACCACATTAACCACATTAGCACCACCTTAACCATCGGAATTGGTGTACCACACAACAATTGCTCGTGAAGAGCATCCATGCCCACTATGCTTGAATGGACGGACTTCGTCCATTTGACTTCATAGACACCGACTCTCAACGAGTTACGACATGCACACGTGAAGACTATGATAGGGCTACGCAGACACCCACAACCTACAGCAATTGTACAGCTATTTGTTGGTGCGCGTGATGACATGTCGGTATTTACTGGATCATATGATTAGATCTCATTGACACGGCGTTTTTAATCTTAACGTCAGTGTCGTAGACACGTGACAGTGTTGTGCACTGATTGTTCATCACATTTATTGTGTGGCTATGTATAAATCAATATTCATAGACTCAAAGTTAATTCCTTCGGTCACAAAAAACGCACTTTGAAGCGCTTTCCGTGTGCTCGTTAATGTGCATGCGATTGGTGTGCGTGTGCTCGGTGACGTGCCTGTGAGAGCCCAATTGCTGTTCTATACGAGTGTATGTGTGTCATGATGCGCGTTGGCGCGTTTCTTCTTGTCTCAGACCTTTATCACGGACAGCATAACATAAAATAGTCAGAGATGAAGCGTATAAAACTTAGGTCTATACAATTTGTAGGGACAATGCATTATGCAGTCCACTCATCAAATACTTTACAGCGTGAAAACTTCGTACTTGACTTGTCCCTTTGTGTAGACTTGTTGAACGTGTTGAACGTCGAGCGTGATAATAGAATTGATTTATCGAATGACAGATGCACAGGAGGACGTAGCCCATATTGACTGTCTACTGCACAGTTGTAAAAATGTTGCGGATTTTTGATGCGCGATTGGTACTTACGCGTGGATCATCATTCGACAACAAGTGCTGCAGATCATCAAAAACCTGTCTCGTCACACTCTCGCCTGGTGTCTTCAAGTGGCTGGCCATCGTATCTCGATTTGGCGGAAGTGCGACGGGAGCGAAGTTGAAAATTATGCTCCCGACATTACAACGTCGTACCACCTGATGAGCTGCGACCGCCAACGACACGCACCAAAATGTCCTCGGCAAACGACACCTCTAGCTTTCTCGCAACTGTTGTCGGCATTGTCTATCTAGCCGATGTAGTGGTTGTCGCAGTCGTCGGCGGGTTCGTTCGTGTTGTTGTGGTCGACGCGGTGTTTGGTGTGGTCTGTGTTGCCGTCATTGAGACTGAAGTTCAATTTCGTCGCTTGCATTTGCAGTGTTTTGCGTGGTCGATGCAGTCGTCACTGAGATCGAAATCTTGACTGTAGCTCTCGTTTATCGCTATAAATTACAGCTCATCAACTAAAGTGGTCGCGCTCCATCAGTGAAATGCATGATAGTCGACCGCCATGTAATACAGTAGTTACGTTGATCAACATATTATAACGGACGACGTATATCAGAACACGAGAGAA
Organism: Globisporangium echinulatum; assembly: GCA_023336405.1. Lineage (NCBI taxonomy): Eukaryota > Oomycota > Peronosporomycetes > Pythiales > Pythiaceae > Globisporangium > Globisporangium echinulatum. The sequence goes on along the minus strand of JAADWX010000582.1, from coordinate 853 downwards.
GAAACAATAGAAACAACCATAGACGAGATATTGTATGTTCAGCAAAGTGAACGTCGGTCACTTGGCCCGCCTCCACAGATCACAAGTGATAGCAGCTGGCTTTGGATGCTTGATGGCCGGCAATTGTCTGCTTTTTGTGCTCTTTCCGTTTCTTGCAGCCTATTTACCCTATCTTATGCCACTTGTTCCGACATGTCCGTTACGTTTCTAATAGTCGATATTCGCATACTGTATTCTTTTATTGAGTTATCTTTGTGTAGCAGAAACGTCATTCTTATCTGCTTCCTCTTGCTCATGCATTCCAGGCAGCACATCTCGGGCTTAGAGCGCAACATGGCTGCTCGAGCTTCCACCACAGCAACTGCAGCAGCAGCACCGACTTGTACTTCGCCGCGCACGTTTGCTGTGTGGTGGTTTGCATTACTGCTCGTACACGTCGTCGCAGTTGCATACTTTGGTTTCTCCGCGCTCGTCTACTCTCTTCTCAGAGGCACAAACCTCGGCATGTGGCTCCGATCGTTCGATATCGGCATGAACGCAAAGCACTACACGGCGATCGCACGGGTGATGACGCTTCTCGCGCTCCCACACGCAGTGCTCATTCTCAAGATGCTCGCTGCTTCTCTGTCGAGTCGATCACTGGCGTTCACATTCAGCTCGCGTACAGCTCGCGTCACACCAGCACACACCGCAAAGTCTGAGTCTGGCTCGGAAGCCAAACACGCAGGCAAATCTGACAGCATGCACAAACAATCAGCGACTCGCAAGAGCAGCACCATCTCGTTGAAGACAACGCTGTGTACACGCTTACTCACTGGCGCCAAGTCGTGGTTGCAGCGACTCGCAGCGCCGT
>JAADWX010000581.1:0-18674 GCA_023336405.1 Globisporangium echinulatum | reverse complement strand
TAGTGCAGCTGCGCAAACTCTTCGATGCGGTTCGTGAGGTCGTCGACCGTCACGGGCGCTGCGTCGTCGAGGTGGCCGTCGCGGTTCAGCAGCTCCACGACCTTTGCCATCTGCGCCTTTGACAAATCCAAGAAGCTTTCGGTGAGGTCGCAGTCGAGAAAGCTACGATGGCGTACAGCGCGAGCCGCGTTGACACTTTCGAACTCATTAGTGCCGTCATGATATTGGCTTCATCAGCATATCGTGACTCAGGTGTAGATGGAGCAGCAAGAGTCGCGAACACGCGCTGCTGAGAAGTCGCGCAGCAGCAGCAGTAAGTCCAGTCATGGACGATAACGGCGATACCTCTGTACTCGGCTGCTGCTGGCACGACCTGCTCTGTGCGCCTCGTAGCACACAGCACGTGCACTTGTTCGTATGTTTGCGTGCGTGGCGCTATGCAGTATTGCGACGCAAGCACCGCTTCTATGTCGCGACACCTCGCGAGTGGCGCGACGTGCACTTCTTCGAGGTATGAAAGCGTGTTTGCTCGCTCAATCACGAGTCGAGCTGCAGTAGCGCTGTGAGCTGCGCGTCACTCACTGCGCTCTCGTTGACTGCACTTGCATGTGGCTGCGACAGCAAGAGCTGCCGCTCCATGCTGCAGTCGTAGCACTCGACCATCACGGACATAGCCTGAATGATGCGCCATTCGAGCTCATGACATTCATCTGCGCAGCGTCCCCACGCTGCGCCGAGCGCATTGACGAGTGTGTACGTGTCTACATCTGCTATCTATTGACTCTGCGGACGAGCGTACATACAAGCACTAGCAGCCGACACAGCGTGCTAACGAATGCCAGAGCCGTCTGTGTGTCCGTGTGTCTTTGCGTACTGCTTTGCGTACTCGCGACTGCAGCGTCGTCCGCCACTGTTCTACGCGCTCGAGCAGCGCTGGTGGCTCGACAAGCTCGCGTGGCTCGTTGGCCTCTCGCTGCCAGCGATCCTCGAGATCGACACGGAGGTGCAATCGTCACTCTCTCTCTCTTTGTCTACTCAATCGATTGGCATCGCCGACACCCATCGCTCACACTTCGCACCGTCCATGCAGGGACTCAGTTTGCTCACGCACGCGGTCACGCACGCGTGTCCGGCCGAGATGACGATCTGGATGGCGGTCGCAGCCGCGCGTGCGTGCCTTGAGGAGACTGCGCAGCTCCTGGATCGCCGCCTCGACGACAGTGCACGCCGCGTGCGTGTGTTGTGCGCTCCATTGCCTTTGTTTGTATCGAGCTTCTACGACATGCTGGAACTCTTGGCTTCCCATCGCTAACAAACACGCTCGGTCTGCACCTCTACACGCCCATCACACACACACGCGGTAGTACTGCGAGCGCATGCTGCGCGACTTCTTTGCTGGCGTGCCCGAGTTCCCACTCGCGCACTGCCGAGCACTACTCGTCCAGCAGCAGCACGACCGCGACAGCGTCGTCTCGGCTGTCCAAGGTATCCAAGGCAACTGGCGCGCATTCGTCGACAAGTGGGGCTACTACGGTGCGTTAGCCATTGTCTACCAAGTGTATTCACTACGCACACACTCACTCGCTAACGCCGTGGTCGCCACTTGCCCATGCTCGCGCAGGTGCACCGGTCATCCAGCGCGACGTCCCGCCATTGCTCACAGCGCTAATCGACTCGTTCGTGCAAGTTGCAGTCGTCGCAAAGGGCGAGCCACTGCAGTACCAGTGGTTCCGCGACGGCGCACCGCTCCCAACAGCGACGCACGCGCTGCTCTACATCGCACAGACGATCCAACCGCACAACGCGGGGCTGTACTACTGCAAAGTGCGCAACCGCCACGGTGTAGTCGTGTCGACAGTCATGCGCGTCGAGGTCGTCGATGACAACTGCGACGCCGACCCAACGCGCCAGTACCGCGTCCCACGTGCGCTACTGCAGGCTGACGACATTGTGCAGTGCGTGGCTGCGAGCACTGGCGCGCTGCTCCGACACAGCGGGACTGGCGCACAGCTGCTGCTGCCACCATACTGCTTCCATAGTGTCGACGTTGATGGTCACGACGTCTCGGACACGCAGGGCCTCGACGTCGTGCTGCGATCGCTCGCAGTCGACGACGACGGGACAACAACACTATCAAAGCTCGAGCTACGCATCAGCGACACGCTCGTGAGCGTTGTCGTCGAAGTGTTGCCGCACGCTGCACCGACGCTGCTCCGCCCCGCGACGTTGCTGCTTCCACACTGCATGAGCGCACTCGAGTCGAGTCGCGACCTCGTGGTCGTGCGCGTCGACCCTGCGACTGGCAAGTACGAAGACGTCGTGACCGACGACGCGATTCGGCCAAATCCAAGCAACAGCAACAGCAAGCGATCGCTGTTCGTGTGTGTCGACATCAGCGCATTTGGTGTGTTCGCGGTGGTTGCGCGCTGTCCATTGAGCAGTCGCGACACGAACCACACGCTCGAGCAGGTGCGTCTGTCACTACAGCCGTTGTGCGATGTCAGCAAGCACAACCGGACTTGACACGCGCTCACTCAAAAGACTACGACTGCTATGCCCACAACCACTCAGGCAAAGCTCTTCGTTGTGCGGCCAGCGCGCATCGCGAGCGCAGCATTCAGCCGCAACAGCATACAGGTGTCGCTGTGGGTTGCGCGCGACCGTCCCGATGCGCTCAAGCACGCGCGTGCGCACATTGAGCGCCACTTGGATGCATTCGCCGACTCAGACGCCTCAGTCTCGACCCTAACGGACCTCTCGAGTGACCCGAGACAAGTGTGGACGATCGATACGCTTGACGTGTCCGTGCGACGCAACAACGTACTGTGCATCGAGATCGGCAAAAGCGAACGCTTTGTGTACGAGTGGACAGCGTCAGGTGATGCGGCTACGAGTGCGAGTGCGAGTGCGAGACGACTCGAACAGTTCGGATGCGACTGCATCGCAGCTGCAGTCCAGCTCCAGCCGAGCGAGTTGATGACAGCGGCTGACAGCGACAGCGACCAACTTCCGCCGTTCTGGACGCTGCACATCGACGTCGCAGTGCACAAGTTGCACGCATCGGCTGTGACGCGCCTGTCCACCGCTGAGCGGTTTGCAGCGCCAACGACTGCACGTGCTGCTGCGGCGAGCGTGCTGCTGAATGCGAAAGAGTGGCGCGTGCTCGTCCCAACCGCGATCGACGCGCTATGTGTGCCGCCAATGCCGTCGCTCATGCAGCGATCACCAAACCACGTCGTGCTCGAGTTCGATGCGATCAAGCACTCGACTGCTGCTGCTGGTGGTAGTCGCAAGCGTCGTGACAGCGACGTAGCAGCAGACGCGAGTCGCTTTGCCGAGTGCGACGAGCGCGAGCGCGAGTTCACGCCGTACGTCTACGTCGTTGAGCTCGCCGTGTTCACCGAGACGTTCTGGCAGCGCTACGACCGCGCGTGGTGGTTCGACAAGACCCACGCGGCTGTCATTGACGGCATGTACACAGTCGTGCACGCTGGCGTCGAGCCATTTGCGACGATCGCGACTGACGCGTTCGCCGGCTGTGTCCGCGTCGTGCAGTGCAGCATCGACGCGCTCGGCACTTACAGCGAACCGCTGCTGCTCGAGCCGTTGACTGCAGCCGACGTGTACGCGCTGCCTCTTGTCAGTAGCACAGCGAGTGCTGGCACCGGTGGCCTTGTGCAGAAGCTGCGGGCGATCCAGCGCAGCAGCAGTTCGCCTCGTTCGACCGCCGTTGGCAGTTCAGCTGCGATGGCTGCGTCGCGCAGTAGACTAGAGCATGTGCTTGCGACGCTGTACGTGAGCGAGCCGCTCGAGCGCGTCGGCGCGCTGCTCGGGTTCCCGATCGACAGCGTCGAGTGCGTCGTTGCGTCGCTTGCAGCGCGTCGCACGACGTGTTTTGCAGCAAATCTCGAGCTCGCGCTGCTGCGTGCGGCGCTGCAGGGCGTCGCGGCGTGCGTAGGACGTATGTTTGCGCACGCGCGCTTAGCCGCGCAGTATGTCGCCAAGCTGCGCCTCGTCGAGCGTCTCGTGTCCGAGCTCGACTGCTTTCCAGTCGCGTTCTTTGCGACCGTCACGACCGAGCTGCATTCGCTCGTGCTGCAGTGCTTCCGCGAGCTGCTTGCGCTCTCCGAGCCTGGCTGGTTTGGCCAGTACGTCTACACGAACACTCTGTCGGATGCTGCTGCTGCAAGTCTCTGTATCGTACATGCGTCGTCGTCCAGCGGGCTGCTCACGTAGTCGCCTCCATGTCTATCGCTTAATGTGTCTACGTACGCGTGTGGGCCCGACAAGCAGCTTCTTGCTCGGCGAGTCGCTCGAGAGCGAACTGCAGCGCATCCTCGAGCAACTCGAGGCGCTGCTTACCCGTGACGGCAGCGGCGCAACGCTTCGAAGCGCGAGTGACATCGCACGCGACCTCGCAGCGTTTCGCGCTGAGCAAGCCAGCAAGTTGTTTGGCGGCGACGTCGACCGCGCTGCTGCCGTCTGCATGCAGCGCACGTTTGCGCTCCAGGTGCTTGGCCAGTACGAGTCGCTGCCGACGCGGGATGCGAAGCGTAGGGTCGCGCAGCAGCTCGTGCGTGCCCTCGAGCTCGTGCCGTCCTCTGTTGCTAGTGCTGCTGCTGCAGCGATTACTACGGAAGCTACAGACATGACTGAGTTCGATGGCGCTGACACAGCCGCACGCAACGACATCGAAGCGCACGTTGTCGATACGTTTATGGTCGAGCTCGACGCGCCGTCAACGCGCGAGGCGCTGGCAAAGCTGCGTCGCGACGACTCGCTTGAGCAGCACGTGCGCGCAATCGCACCTGCAGACGGCGAGACATGCGCACGCATGCCGACCCGCATTGCGATCCACTTGGATCCGCTCGTGACAGGAGTCGACACGACGCAGGTCGTGCGCGTGACGAATGCAACGCTCAGTGGCGCGACTGTGCATGGCGCTGTCGCGTTCTCGCCCAGCAACGGACTGCTGACGTTCACGCCGACTGTAGCGCTCGAGCGCAGGACGACGTACGCGCTCAAAGTGCGATGTGATGCGGTCAAGACGTGTCTCGGTGGCGCACTGCACGGCGTGCTGCGCTACCGGTTTGCGACGCCATAGCAAGTGAGCATGTAAACCTGTGCGTCTGTAAACCTGAGTGTGTCTGTCAACACAGGAGTTTGACGTTAACGAGACGATTAACGCGATTAACGTGACTCAAAAATTGCTATTATTTATATCGAAGCGGAATGGAGTCCGTTTTGATGTGTATTATAGAGGAAATCGAAACTTAAATTGATTAAACAATAAAATAACGGTGAGTATTATTCCTTGCGAAGAAAAATAATCTATCCATTTGCTGATTTGTTGACACAGCATTTGAAGTCGTCCACTGAGTGCTCTCAGATATGAGTTTTTTTAAACAAAAAGTATGAGTATTGTGATATTACTCATTATCATTCTGAGATAACTCATTAGTGTTCTGATAACTCATGCGTACGCTTTACAAATGATGTTATGTTAGCATTTGTTTCGAATCACACATTATGCTCGCGGCCACATCCTTCGCCGCCGACGAGCTTTAGACATGCTGTCGCGCGGAAGATCGACATGAGGTTCACGCCAATTGCAAACACAAACACGAGCGCAAAGAAGCCAAAGAGCACTGCGGCGACGCGCTTCTGCGATCCACCGTGGAGCTTGAGCATACGTGCGGCGCGCTTTTGCGTCGGCAATAGCGGCAGCACCGCGAGGTTGAGCACGACGCGTACGCCGTACATGACAAAGAAACACGCGGCAACGTGCCAGCGTACGTGCGGTGTGTCGGTCACAATGTCGGCGTCGTAGACGTCAAACGCAGCGCCAACATAGTTTGACAATGCGATCGCGCTCGGCCCTGCGAGGTTGTACACTGTCGTGACGAGGCCGTACGTGCTGCTCTCAAAGCCCGGCTCGGCGATCTCGACGATCACGAGGATGCGGACCATCATCGCGAGGCAGTCAAAGAAGCTCACGACCTGGTCTTTTGCCAAGTAGAAGTAGACGTTGCGGTAGACGTCAAACACCGTTACGAGCACGCTCGGGAGGCCAACGATAAGACCAGCGAAGATCGCAACCAGCATCGTTGTGCGCCAGCTCACGTTGAGCAAGTACCGATGCGTCACGACCGACCCGGCGGCGTAGATACCAGTCGTTGCGCTCCGAAAGACGTTCTTTGTGAACGAGTCGGCGTGAAGCCAGTGCTGGTTGATCGCATTGGCTGGCGACACGTCAAATGCAAAGCAGAGCTTCTGGAGGAAGCCGTAGAGCACGATCTGCCACGTCGCGCGCTGCTGCATGATCGTCCAGAACGTATGGAGTTGGCGACGCAGCGACTGGCGCGTCGCGACTTTGTGGTCGCGCAAGCACTGCGCAGTCGCAACGACTGCGAGCAGCGCTGCCGCCGCAAGGATCCCAAACACGTTGTTCACACTGAGCGCAAAGCGAAAGCGGCCGTTGAACAGCGCGCTGTTGAGTCCGAGCGCAACGACGAGCATACCCGAGAGCTCGCCGACGAACCGCGTCGCGTACACCGTGAGCTGCGCGCGGCCGCGTTGGCGCTCGCTCTCGCGCTGCGCAAACTCGACCATGAGACCGTCGCACGCGACGTCGGCAAAGAGGTACCCAACGGTCGCAAGCATGAGCGGAATGACGTACTTGGGCGAGTCGCCCGGTGCGTCGGCATTCACGACTGGACCGTCGTGCTCGAGTTGATGCGGCGGCACGACCGGTGTTAGCGCCATCGTGGTCATGATGACGCACACGATGCACCAGCCGCCGAAGATGTACGGCTTGCGGCGGTACCCGCGAATCGGCACGCAGTCCGAGACGATGCCAAAGACGAATTTGAAGTACCACGCAAACATGAGGAGCGTCTCGGTTGCGTTCGATTGGTAGCCCTCGAGGCCGAGGTAGATCTTGAAGAACGGGTACACGAGACCTGGGAGCACGCCGTTGAAGAGCCCGACGACAAAGTAGTTGACGAGCAGACCGGCGTGCGCGCGAGAGAGCAGATTCACAGCGCCACCAGGTCGCAGGGCACCGACGTTCGTACTGTCACTGACACTGTCGTTGCTGTGTGACGATAGTGGTTGTGGCGCTGATGTCGTATACGGGTTCATTAGCGGCGGCGGTGGTTGTGGCTGTACTGTCGTCGTTTGAGCTGCAGCTGTACGAGTAGCACCAGAGAGTTGGTTGTTTGTGCGCACGACAGCGCGTGCACCAGTCTCGCGAAAGCGTGGTAGCCAGCCTGGTGGCCGTGGACTTTGCGTCGCAATGTACGGCGTGGCATCGTCGTCAGCGCGACTGCTGTCGTCGGTCGCCGACTGCGAAGATGGCGGTACAATTGCAGTGCTGCGACGAGCGCCATTGTCTGCGAGAACCGTCACGGGGCTCAGCGGTAAGCTCTTCATCGCTTCCACTCTCGCGTGTGTGCGCGCCTACACGTCGCGCTCTCGCTCCAACTCGTTCGTCGAGACACAACTCGTCTTGATCGAGAATCGGAATCGAGACGATGGCGGTGCATCGAGCAAGAGCGAAGAGAAGCGCGACACAACACGATTGACCGAAGGTGATGCTTCGACGCGATGGGAGGTGCACCATCTGTTCGAAGTGTGAGTCCTTTGGTCAAGTCGGTTGGGTGAATCACATCAAATTACGAACCTTTGTGATTTCTTTCGAAGCAGTTGCAACAACAAGACCAAAACAATATATCCTAAAATGCAGCGTAATACCTGTTGACAGAGTTTAAGAACTTCGATTTGCATCCACATCATCAAAAAAATGCATGATTACATAATAGTTGTTTTTGACAAACAATGATTTAATTAATATCGAATTTCCAGGTTTTAAAATATTAGAATGATATACGAATATCAATATCAATTCCGACATCAAAAACGAGGTTTTGTGCAAAAATTATGAGATATGCAACAAACTTGTAGTGTCATTTGGCCAAACTTTAACAAATGCGAATACTCAATAAAATAGAATTATGACTTTCGATTTGCAGTCGTAATAAAAAACATTTCCACCAAATTGCAAGTTGATTCAGGATGTTCAATTTGCATGCATGACTTCCAAACAAATCAAGCGTATGACTTTCAATTTTAAGCCCTTCGTAGCAGCTGCAAATTTTCTTATTATAACGTTCTCTCGCGAGTGTTTTACAATGCACCACAAACAACTACATGTCATAAAAATAATATTACCAAAATTATCTGCTAAAAGTATATCGATTTACAATGACTTAATCAATAGCGTAACTCCTATATTGATCGAAATTGGGTTTGATGTACTAATATCAACATCGATTCCGACAATAATAACAAAATTCAATTTTTTTCAAAAGTGAGAAAATATACGTTTAAAAATAGTACATAGTAGTGTCATGTGTGCTCTTTCCTTATGTACACGTCACGCCCTGCATTAATCGTACGTATCTGAATTTGAAAGACATTTCCCTGTATTGAAATATATCATTGCAAACATTTCCTTAATTTGCAACTTATGTCCCGTAAATTGTACACATGTCCTATTACTGGCATGGCAAATTTCCCGTTTTGCTCGTATATACCTTGTGTGCTTGCGAATCGCAAGGCATCTCTCAGAGCATTGTTCGCGATATTGGTCGGACGAATAATCACTAAATGAGCACACATCGATCTTGACACAGAAAAGAACACAACGCACATAACAACGCGCTAATTCGTGCAAGTCGATGATTCGGCGAGTGAGTAAAAAACTTCTCGTTGCACAGCCGAGATAAGCTGCCATAACATCGGGTCGATGCGGTCAAAAAACAAACGCATGCGCGCATCGATTTGCCTATCTGAGAAAGGTTTTGACTTGGATTGTGTGCAAACAGAGGTCGCTTCGCCTCAGCCCGCGATGCATCGTGCCGGATGAAAGCAAGAGTGGAGTGAATGCCGCTGTGTAACTCGAATGAGACTTCATTCTCAGTCGCGATTGCCGCATATATTGTCGCTTCTTGCAATTATTTTGAGACGGATTTGCACCGTGTACTGCATAAAATATGTCATTTTTGTTGAGTTTTTGGGAATCGAGGGGGATTTTCTGGTATTTGATGTGTATTCTTTTGGTTGTGTGTTATTCACGGGTATGAATACATTGCCTTCGGGTACAATATACAATATGGTCATTCAGGCACCACTACCAATAATGAACAGACAAACATATATGAAAATTCAATTATTCAGCGAAAGTCAAAATGATCGCAGTGTCGCGCATAGCTGACCATGGATCATCACTAACTAATGGTGTATTGTGTGGCACATACAGGTGGGTGTTGTGTGAGCGTACTGTTATGCTTGTAGTTGATGGTGTTTGTTTCTAGCATCGCCAGCGAGATCTCGTCGTCGTCACAATACAGAATCGTGCTCTCTGTCACGTTGTTGGCAGCTTGCGAGTGTATTGTATCGGTTTGATCAGATACCACTCTTTCGTATTTTATGTATTGCAAAGAGAGAGGTGCCAGTATGTTGAACTATTGATCACGCTTATTCGAGTATGTATACAATTTATAGTACGGTTTGTTTTATTTCCGTTTTTATCCCATCATAAAAAGAACGTGTCAGTTTTGCTGTTGTATCCTCCAGGTACCATGAATTGTCATATTGAAATAGAGCAGGTCCGCATGTATCTTTGCTCGCACAAATGTGAAACCATCCTCAAACCTCAAGCTCATTTGCTCCAGCCACAGACGCCATCGACTCGCACACGATCGAGCAGATCTTGCTGATCCTGCCACCGCCTATCAACTGAGATCTCTGCATCGCACCTACACATACACACACTCGTGCTCAACGACGACACGAGCACTCTGTCCCCACTACTAGCTCGTTGCCTCTGTTACGTTCGCTTGTGCCTGCTTAAGCGATCGCCCTAGCGCCAATCGCTTGACGAACGCCAGTGCTCGCCCGATCCAGCATAACCTGCAATAACAATGGCGAAGCCTCCGAGCCGCGGGCGACAGCTCACGATCGACACCGAGGTGCCGTCGAACGTGTATGCGCTCGACCTGCACAAGCTCAGCCGCATCGCGCGGATACCCGAGAGCGAGCTCGTGCGCGGCATGCAGCAGTCGGACGACGCCGTCGACATGCAGGGCGTCGTCGTGAACCGCGGACAGGACGTCCCGTTCGAAGCGGTCGGCAAGACGATTGACGACAGCGACGGCAGCACGTCGCCGCGCTTGGCAGTGCGCGAAGTGCTTATTACCGCCGCGTCGAGCACGATGTGCCTCGACGGCTCGGACACGCCCAAGTGCTTGATCCAGCTCGGCGAGTACACGCTGATTGAGCACATGCTCGCGCAGCTGTTCGTCGCTGGCATGGAGCGCGTCGTGATCATCATCTCGTACTACGGCCACGAGATCATGGCACACGTGAAAGACTCGTTCCTGTACCACAAGATGCAGATCGAGTTTCTCAACTTGGGCGAAGAGACGCCGTATGGCCACGCGCGGACGCTGCTGTCGGCGCGCGAGATGTTCACGACGCCGTTCCTCATTCACACGGCGGACCACATCTTTGACAAAGCGATCATCCGCCGCGTCGCGTCGTTCGACCTCGAGGACTGCGTCGCATGCGTCCTTGTTGACACGGCAACGACCAAGCTACGTGGCTTGCCGTCGACCGCCGGCAAGGTCCAGTTTGGCACTGGCAGCAACATCCGCCGCATCGGTCGCGGCCTCAAGCAGTTTGACGCAGTCGATGCCGGTCTGTTCCTCACGACCGGCCGCATCTTTGCCGCGCTCGAGATGCTCGCGTACGAGAAGCCCAAGTTCTCGCTGGCCGAAGCGCTGAACGTCCTGCGGCCGTCGTACGGCCTCAAGTACGTCGACACAGCAGGTGCTGTCTGGCTCAGTGTCGAGACGCAGGAGCAGCTCGACCGCATTGTCGCTGCCGACAGCATTGCGCAGCTCTCGCCATGGCCCGTGTTTGTTGCAAAAGCGACCGACGCTGACGCGAAGGACGCCGCGTCCCTCACGCACGGCCACTCGGGCAAGAACGTGTTCCTCGCTGTCTCAGCAGCCGACGACGACTCGACACTGCGCGCCGTTGACTCGCACCACACAGGCAGCAGCGTCTTTGAAGGCTTTGTCGTCGGTGTGAACCAAGTCCACGAGTGCGATGGCGATAGCGATGGCAGCAGTCGTCACGACGACAGTGGTGATGTATCAACAACAACAACAACACTGAATGAGAGCACGCCGCTGCTGCTACCGCCGACGAGTACAAGCCCAAGCGCGCGCCATATGCAGCGCCGCAGGAGCTCGTTCCTCGACCAGGCCGAAGATGCGTTCGTGCTCTCGATCCCGTTCGAGCCGCTCGGGATCGCCGAAGGCGAAGAGGACGACGTGCTCACGCCCATGACCGCAGCGCGGAAAGCGTACTTGATCGAACTGCCGCCGTCAGCAGCTGCGAGTACAGCAGTTTCAGGTCTGCCAACGACGCGGGCGCGTGGCGAGTCGCAGCAGTTTGTATTGGCCGTACCTGGTACAGCCGAGAGCGAGTTCACACGTCCGAGTCTCTTGCGACGCCTCTCGTCGCTCCCGACCGACGTCCGCGGCGTCGCAGTCGAGACGATCGAGCACCGGAACGGCGTCATGGAGCTCCAGATCCGCGTCGAGCGCCAAGTACCGGTCATTGGTTACCTCTTGTTGGCTGCGTCGCTCCTGACGATCTCGGCGCTCGGGCCAGCGCTCGATGTTCAGCACGGCGTCGATCCGTTCCTCAAGCTGTTCTGGCGCTCGACCGCGTCAGTCCTCGTGTTTGCGCCACTGGCCGCGTGGTCGCTGTACGACGACGGCGCGCCGCGCTTCACGACGCGCACGATGTTCTTGTTTCTCGCCTGCGCGCTGTCGTACGCGCTCTTCATGATGACGTTTCTGTGGGCGCTCAACCACACGTCGATCGGCCACGCGTACATCTTTAACAACAGCCACTCGCTGCTCATGGTCATTGGACGCTTGCTCGTTGGCCACACGGTCACGCAGTTTGAAGGTCTTGGCACCGGTCTCGGGATCGTTGGTGGGACGATCGCAACGCTCGACCAGTCGGTTGTATCTCCATTGACTACTGGGGCGTCAACAACGACGATTGCCGACGTGACACTCGCTGGCGACCTCGTGGCGCTGCTCGGCGCGGTCGGCGGCGCGTGCTACCTCGTCACGGCCAAGAAGCTCCGGCTCGACGTATCGGTCCCTGTCCTACTCACTGGCGTGTTTGCCGTCTCGGCGCTCCTGCACTTCCCCGTCTTCTCGCTGTTGTCGATCCCGTTCGAGTGGTCGACGGACCCGACGATTGGGCTCTGGGGCTGGCTCGCGACTGAACGTATTGGGTCCGAAGCGTTTGTTGTCGTCGTCTGTACGCTCGTCGGGACGCTCGGGTACCTGAGCGTCATGAAGTACTTTGACCCGATCGTCGTGTCGGTCGTCATGCTCCTCGAGCCGATCCTCGCGACGTTGCTCGGTGTTGCGCTCGGTGTCGACCGCGTCCCAGGGCTGTGTACAGTCGGCGGCTCGGCGCTCATTATCGTTGGCACTGCGCTCGTCGTTGTCTCGAACGCGTCGAGCACCGAGTCGATCGACGCGACCGACGCCGTGTCGACAACGTCCGCAGCGCTACCCAAGTCGCTCACAGCGACGCACGGTGGACTGCGGACGCCGCAGCGCCATGACGGACGTTCGGTGTGAGTGTGCGTGGACAGAGCGAGTGACTGGGCGTGAGGGTGCATATGCACTACGGATTGCAATGCTGTCACGTACGGCATGAGATCGAGAACCAGCAGCTACGTTGGTGAGACCAGTGAGCGAGCGAGCAGCGCTAATGAATGGCGATACGTTGAATGAGATACTGTATCGATTGGGTTTGATATGTGATAGTGGTGAAATCGAGTGACCATTGTGATTGGCTTCTAGTCGATATTGCGCTCACACATCATAAATCACACAAACGGCTCACAATGGAGGTCGTGATGCTGCACGAGCAGCTCCGCGATGCATTCTCGCCTGTCCTCAAGACGCTCCGCCCTGCACCACCTGCGAATGCTGCGACGACTACTGACACTGCTGCAGCTGACAATGTAGGCACTGCGCCGTCTAAGAAGCAGCAGCAATCGCAGTCTGCGCTGCACAAGAAAGCAGCAGCCAACGCCGGGCTTATCGCACCCACGCAGAATGGAGAAGCAGCGCCGTCGCCGTCCGCGAGCAATGCAACCAACTCTTCGACTGTCCATCACACTGCTGCACACACCAAACCGCTTGATCCGCCACTGCAGATCGACCCTTTTCAGATGCACAGCCTCGCGATCGTGCACCGCCTCAATACGTATCAATACGCAACGCGGCAGGCGTTTTGCGAGGAGCTCACGTGTCTCGCACTCCTCGCGCACTCGCCAGAGCGGCAGCGCGCGATGCAGGAACTGAACGAGCGTGTGTTGGCACTCGAGACGCTCGAGCGCGACACTGACGTAGCTGCCGACGCAACGACTACTGTCCATCGCAGACAACAACAGGTGATCGGCGGCCTTGCGTTCGACCTGAGCGCGTCGGTCCCAGGTCTTCAAGAGGTGCCGAGCGACGGTGGCGGGACCAAGTGGCTCTGCAGCGTCTCGATTCAGCACCAAACGGTCGTCATCGGCACGTACCTCACGCGTGCGAACGCACTCAAGGCGTACGAGCTCTATTGCTTGGACCTACACACGACACCAGACGGTGCAGCTGGCGTGTTCCGGCGCGCTGAGGAGCTTGCAGCCGAGCAACAAGCGTCTGACGCTCGCTTGCTTGCAAGTGCAGCAAAAGCGATCCACCCGCGACTCGCGTGGCAGCGCGTGAACGACATGGCGTCGCTAACGACAGTCGCAGTCGAAAAGGACGTGGTGCGTTGTATACGTCGTTGTATGAGTATGAGTATCTGTACGTGTATATGGATGCTAATGGGCTTGTACGAATGCGCTCTGTGTGTGGCCGTGCGTTCTCTACTAGCCTCCAACGACGCCGCTGCCTGCGACACCATCCAAGCCAGTGCCGCAGCTCCGCGCGAGTGTGCCAAGCAAGTCGGTCCCAAGCAAGTCAATCCCAAGCAAGTCGGTTCCGAGCAAGTCGGTTCCGAGCAAGAGCACTCCAAACAAGACCAGTGCAAGCAAAACTGTACCGAACAATGCGAGCACAAGCAAAGCTGCTGCTGCTGCAGAGCTACTGCATGAGCCGTCACCATCGCCATCGTCGCCATCGCCATCACCTTCGAGCGCAAGTGGCGGCAAGAGCAAGCGCAAGAAGCCAGCGCATCGGATCGCGCACCTACGGCTGCGACGCCTCGTGCAGATGAAGCTCTGTCCGCACTTACGCGGTCAGGAAGTCTGCGTCGTGCGGCGCACCGGCGACGAAGACGAAAAGATCGACTGGACACCAACTGGCCGCCTCGAAGCCGGCAAAGTGCATTCGTACGCACTCGACAAGCTCGTGACGTTTGCCGACTTTGTCTCGGGCGACTCGAAGCAGCTCGTGTCGGCGTGTCCGCACATCTTTGTCGTTGCGACGCGCGAGAGCATTGACAGCCACCTCAAGGACTGCTCGACGTTCTCGGACGCCTATCGCGTGCGCCTCGGCGAAGACTTTGCCGGTGCGATCCAAGCGTACATGTTGCGACCCGATAAGGAGAAGCAGCTGCGTGTTGCAGGGAGCAAGAGTAGTAGTCGTCGACGCTAAGTACGCACGTACTTTGTAGTGCAGACACAACAATGTGATGTGAGTAATTGACGATGTCAACTATCCAGCGTGTCTATGGCTGTGTGGCTGTAGCTCTGTGGTGCTGCGAAGGTGGAAGCAGATGGAGGGTCGGTAGAGACG
Source organism: Globisporangium echinulatum (assembly GCA_023336405.1). NCBI lineage: Eukaryota > Oomycota > Peronosporomycetes > Pythiales > Pythiaceae > Globisporangium > Globisporangium echinulatum. The sequence continues at coordinate 3,780 of JAADWX010000581.1, read as the reverse complement.
ACACGACACAGTTCTGTATACTCACGGGTGCATACTCCTATCGGACCAATCCTGGCCGACCGACTGACTAACCAGCCGACCGACTGACTAACCAGCCGATCAACTAACCAACCGAACGTATTTTGCAGCACTCGCCAGCTCTTACTCAAGGCTCAAGGCTCACGAGAAGCGCTCAGCCGTGACGGGACAGACGTCGAGCTTGCCGTTCGTGCAGTTGTAGTGCACGACGTGGCCATTCGGATAGACCGCAAAGACAATGTCGCCAATGCGCTTGTGGCACGCAAAGCAGAGCGTGTTCGGGTCGATCTCGACGCTCTCGCTCAGCTTCGCGACGCGCGCACACTGGACCTGGAGGTTGTAGACGTTCGAGAGGCTCGTCGCAATGCGCATTTCGCGCACGTTATGCGCACTGTGCGGCAGCGCTTGGCTAAAGTACTCGACGAGCTTGTGCAGCGGCGTCGTTGGCGGCACGACTGCGAGCACCGCGCGGCCGTCCATCGCTTTGCCGTGCCGACTCAGGAGCTGAAACGCAAAGTCCGTGAACGCTGCCTTCTTCGACTCGTCCGGTGGGTTGAAGCACAGCTGCAGGAGCTGCACGAGCGCGGCGTTGCCTTCGGGTTTCGCGCGGCCCTTGCCGTTTGCTAGCTGCGTCGTAGTTGTAGTCGACGTAGAGGCAGCGGTAGATAGCGCACCGTACTTTGCCGAGTAGCTCTCGGCGCCACGCAAGTCGTTCAGTTCGTACACGAGGCACTCGATCGCATCGCCGTGCAAGCCGCCGCGGCCGCAGACGATCACAAGCTCATTATACAGCGCTTTGCCCTTGAGCTCGGCCACGAGCGTCGCGACGTCGTAGCGCGACGATCCCGACTTAAGGAACTTGAGCAGCCGCTTGCGCGCGTCGCCGAGTGCACCTGCCTCTTTGCCGGGGTGCGACTTCGACGGCGTCTCGCCGGCCGCGACGAGCTTCAGGACTTCGTCGAGGTACTCGAGCGCCAAGCGCGTGTGGTGCGGATCAACGGCTGCTGAACTCTCGGCGACGTCGGCGTCGTCGTCGTCCGCGTCGCCGCCCAAAAAGTGGCTGTAGCTGTCGTTCACGCCGAGCGCATCCGCTGCGGCTGCCGACGCGCTCGCAGCGACCGCAAAGTGCTCACGCTCGCTCTTCACGAGCGTCTCGAGGTACTTTTGGACGATCGTGGGGTCGTCCGAGTGCGTGCGTAGGTGCGCAACGACGTCGTTCGACGGCAGCGGCGGCTTGCGCTCGGTAAAGATCCGGAGCGCGTGCTTGGGTGCCGTCGCCTGCATGATCCAGACCGACTGGTCGTAGATAAACTTGTTGTGGTTCTCATCATCGGCTGGGACGGCCACGAGCGCGTCGATCGCGGCTTCAACGGCGCTGCGTGGCACGTTTGTCTGCTTGTACTCGCCCGAGTGGAGCCGCGCGTAGACGTCGACGGCGTCACGGTACTTGCCCTGCAGGATGCGGAGCTGCCCGACTTCGTAGTACAATTTGTGCTTGAGCAGCAACGCTTCGCACGACTCGACGTCGAGTGCGATCGTCTCGGCGTCGCGCGCGTCGTCAATGAGCGCGAGCAGCTCCTTTTGCTTCTTGAACGTCACGTACAGCCGAAAGAGCGCCGTGTCGATCGCTTCCGTGCGGCGCGCGTCCTTTGGCCCCAACTGCGCTGCTGTTACCGAGCTAGTACTGCTGCTGCTGGACACGGATCGCGCCCGCGACGCTGCCCGGGCACGCGCCTGGAGCTTGTCGCGCACGTGCTTCTTGTACAGCTCGAGGAATCGCAGGAGCGACTTGTTTGCTGCTGTCACGAGGTCGCTGATGTCCATCCTCGCAACTTCAGGCGTGAGCGTCGCGTGGTGCGTAGTCCGGATCTCGTGAATGACCGACTTGATGTCCGGTGCGAGGCTCGAGCCGCGCGGCAGCACTTCCGGCTTGAGGATCGCGGGCTCGTACGCAAACGACGGGCACTGGAACTCGGGGAAGAACGCGAGGTACTCGCACGGCTCAACGGCGGCTTTGTACATGTAGTCAGCAGCTGGTGCAAACTCGAGGCGCCTTAGCAACGCAACGGTCGCTTGGCGCTGGAACCGCTTGATCTTGCTCCGCTGCTTGTCGGACGGCAGCGCGGCGATCGACCGCCGCACGAGGTCCTGGGCCTCGTCGATGCGGCCGCGATCGAGCAGCTCGCCGACGCGCTGGTCGAGCGGCATCGGTTCGACTTTCACGACCGACGACGTCGCGCCGTCGCGGACGCCGACGATGATCACGTCTTCCGGGTCGCCGCCGGGGCGCGGGTCCATGTCAAACTTCATGCCGTTGCCAAACAGCGACGTTGCGCGCGGCAGCGGCAGCAGCTGCACGAGCGTCTGGTCCGCTGCGTTGTGGATCTCAATGCCGACGCGCGGGATGAGCCCGACGAGGTACGGCGCCGTGAACTCGACGGCGGTCGGCGACTGCGACCACGTGATCGACGTCTTTGGGAGCGGCTCGCCGTTAAAGCCGACAAAGACACCGACGCGGTCGAGCACCGACACGAGGATCTCTTCCTTTGGCAGCAGCTTCACGAGTGGGTACACCTGCGGGTTCTGGATCCCCGGCGAGTTGATCGGCGCGCTCTCGCCACTGCGGTCGTTGAGCAGTACGTAGTCGCGCCGCAGGCCGGCGACGATCTTGTTGCGGTACCACGCGATCGACTCGGGCACTTCGGCGACTGCGAACTCGCGCAAGAACTTGTACGTCTTGTCGGAGCTGTGGTACTGGTAGAGCAAGATCGCTTTGCGCTTGAGCAGCGCGACGCCGAGACGAAAGTGCGGCGGTCCGCGCTGGTTGATGCACATCACGCGCGCGTGGTGGACGTTCACGTGCGAAAAGTCAAAGTCGAACGGCTGCAGGTCGGTCGCGCCGTGCGCACTGAGCTCGCCGTTGGCGATCACGAGCACCATGCGGATGTGTGGCACTGCGACGATCTGCTCGACCGCTTGGCCGTGCGGAAACACGTACGACACGCCCGGCGTTGACGTACCTTTGCGCGTGTCGTACATCACGAGGCGGCCGTCGCCCGAGCCAATGACGACACGATACGAGTAGTGCGCGAGGCACTCGATCTTGCCCTCAAAGCCGCTCACGATCGTCGTCGTGCGGAACGCAGCGCGCTGCGCAGGGTCATCTGAGTCCGACGCCATCGTGCGTGTATAATAGATGGCGACAGTCGCTGCTACAATCCGATGCGATCGATGCAGTAGTGGCAGTGGCACGAGAGCGAGCAGAGGTGTGTGCGCGCACGCGCGTGCGTGTCAAGCTCGAGCTTCTCGCTTCTTCCCCTCGCGCTGCTGCGTGCGAGTCTGTCTGACTTGGACTTCCTTCCCCCTGCTGCTACATCGTGCCACACCACGTGGCGTGACGGACGCTACTTTCAAATATATCGGTTGCAAAATCAACCAATCAGGATCTCATGAATATCTTAAGATTACAGAGATAATAAATAACATTTGACGTTTTTGAGCTCCTGATTAGTTGATCATTAAACCGAGTCTAGTGTGGCACGCAATACATGACACAATATAAAATGGTCCACCCTAATTTGAACACAACGAAATCAAACGAGCAGCTCGTTTCGAGAATCTACGACGACAACACTCACTCGCGAACAGCCATGAAGCTCGCAAAAGCTGCGCAGCAGCAGCTCAAGGGCGTGATTGTCGAGTACGACGTGCTCTGCAGCACGCTCATCGGTCGCTCGGTCTCGGAGCAGGCCGAGCAGCAGC
>JAADWX010000580.1:0-18706 GCA_023336405.1 Globisporangium echinulatum | reverse complement strand
TACGTTTACATACCCTGCATCACTCTTGTACTCCACCATCCCAACTATCATTCTTCGTTCGTCTTCACCATCCATCGTCTCCTTCGTCGATACTGTTACATTTGCTCATATACGTCGAACTCACGGCATCCACACACACGCTCGATGATCGCTCTCTCATGTATGCAACCTCTACACATCGTACATATTGTTCACGACTACACTACTGCATGTACTACAAGGGCTTTGACGAGTGCCTAGTCGACGTCTGCACTGTCAAGTACTAGTACGTCACAGCCTTGACTAGCGAGTACCAACAGCAGTAGCAGCAACGAGTGTGTGCGACAGCGCGTCACCTGTGCGAGCTCGAGTGGATCCGCGCTCTTTGCGCAGCACGCGCTCGTGTTCTCGGTTGGTGCGTTCGAGCGTCGGCTGTCGTACCCGAGGACCGACCTACGCTTGAGTGCACCACGAACTTGCCACTTGCAGGCTCGCAGCTCGTGTTACACCGCAGGCAGCTCGCACATCTACCTGTTTAACGCTCGGTGGTGCGACGAGCCCATGTACTCGCATCCACAGGCTTGGAGCAACAGCAAGTGAGTAGTCACAGTAGACGTATACTGTTTTCTTAGACTTGTGTTGGTCTAGCAAGTGCGCGAGTCCATGATTTTGTTGTCTACCTACCTCGAAGTCGTCGATCTTTCAGTGTCTGTGGCTTTGGCCGCGCGTTGCGGCCACTCGGTCGCGCACTTCCCGTTCCGAGAACCGCAGCACCAGCAAGTGGTAGCGTTGCACTAAACTGCCGACTCAGGACGTCACCGTCACTCGTCATGGCTTGCTTTACAAACTTGATCGCGACTGTCGCAGCGTCCATCTGCTCGCGCATCGACGCCATCGCAGCTTCGCGCAGCACGGCGCGCACGTCGCCGGCGGACTTGCCGCTCGTGTGCTTTGCGATAAACGCAGCAACTGAGCGCGGGTCGCGCAGCACCACGTCCTGCGTGTAGTCGATCGGGATTGTCGCGAGCGCGTCGAGCGCGATCTGCTCGCGCGCGCTTTCGTCTGGAAACGTGACGTCGATGTGCACATCAAAGCGTCTAGTAGCGACACACCATCAGCAGTAGCAGTCATAGCTATACGTTAGACGCGCAAGTGCAAACTGGTCACCTGACTCAACACCTCATGGTTCACACAACAACATGGACGCACCCAGGACGTAGGATCGACGGGTCGAGCAGCTCTTTGCGCGTCGTCGACGCGAGGATCACGACGTGCTGCTTGAGGAATGCGTCGCGCGCGTCCGCGTCAGTAGCGTCCGCGTCTTCGAGATGCGTGGCCACTGGTGCCGAACTAAAGCCGTCCATCTCAACGAGCAGCATGCTCAGCATGCGGTCGAATGTCTGCTCGGTGCTCGTGTCAAAGCCGCGAACGGGCGCAATCGTCTCGATCTGGTCAAAGTACAACACACACGGCGCCGCGTTGCGCGCTGTCGCAAAGAGTGTGCGGAGCGCCGACTCCGTGTCGCCGACGACCTTTGCAAGCAAGTCGGTGCAGTTCACCGACACGAACGACGCGAGGCCACGACGCTGCACAACGTCGGCGACGGCATGCGCCAAGTGGCTCTTGCCCGACCCGGGCGGCCCAGTGAGCAAGATGCCGCGCGGCGGCACGGTTCCAAACGCGAGGAACCGACGGCAGTCGGCGAGCGGCTCGAACAGCGACACCTGCAGCGTCTGTACGGCACGCGTCATGCCGTAGACGCCCGGCAGCGAAAGCGGCAACGGCAGTGCGTCATCGCTGGTCTCACGGTCAAGCAGTGCTGCGTTCGCTGGTGATGGCTCGCGTGGCACGACCTGGTGCGTCTGTAGCACGGACGGGAATGTCATCGCGAGTGCGCGCTCAAAGTGCTCTGGCAGCACAGCGACGCTGTCGCTGTCGTCACTACTGACAGTGTCTGGGACTGTAGCTGCTGCGATTGCGCTGCTGCGCTCGAGGAGTGCAAACTGGAGCGCTTGCTGGCAGAGACGGAGGAGATCGGCGCCAACGTAGCCACCGGTCGCGTCACTGACACGCTCGAGCATTTGCTGCTGTTGCGTGTTGTCAACTGGCCACGACTGCGTGAGTACGCGCAGGATCGCGAGGCGCTCACGCTGACTCGGCGGCTCGATTTGCACGACGAGGTCGAGTCGGCCGTTCGACGTGACCGCTGCGTCCATGACGTCCAAATGGCTCGTCGTGCCGAGCACGAAAACGCGCGCATGCTTGAGCTGGTCAAGACACGCGACGAACGTGCCGAGCACGCCGACTTCGAGCGCGTTCGGCGCGTCGCGAGCCACTGCGCGTGCGCCGGCGATCGCCTCAATGCCGTCGATGATCAGTACACTCGGCGCGTGCTGCAGCACAGTCTCGAACATCTGCACGAGCTGACGCTCCGACTGCCCGACGAACGTCTGGAAAACGTCGGCGCCGTGCATGAACGTTGTGTGGACGCCGAGCACGTCTCCAATCGATCGTGCGAGTAGCGTCTTGCCGACGCCTGGGAGACCGCATAGTACGCCCCCAACGTTGGTACTAACGCTCGAACTAGTACTAGCAGGTACGAGTCGCGCGATCATGGCGCGCAGCAGCACGCGCGTGTACGAGTCAAGGCCACCGAGTCGTTGCGACAGCTGCGCGACGTACGTGTCGATTGGCTGGCTTAGCAGTGCTGGTTGTGGTGAAGCAGATAACGTAGTAGCTGCGGCGAACCGCATTGTGAGCTGCGTCGCGCTCGCGATGCGGCCAAGTGCCTTGCAGCACCCGGTGCTGGGCTCGCGCCACGCGACGCGCGTAAGCTGCACGCGCTCCGGTCGGTTGAACCACTGGACCGAGAGGCATTGACCGTCCCAGACCGTCGAACCTTGCAGTAGCTGATAAGCAGGCAAGATTAAAAGTAAGAGTGAGTGTGAGCAGCTCTGTGCCTTGGTGAATGCATGCGGAAGTGAGGTGCCTGTATTGGCAGACGCATCGAGTGCGCTGTCGTCCGCACCTTGACGACGACGCGCGCGAGACCGTGCAGCACAGCAGCTGGCGGTGTGTGACGGTCGAGGAATGCGAGCTCTGCTGCAGCGATGTCGCCGCACTTGCAAGTGCACGGCGACTCGGACGTGACTGGTGCGTCGTCGACGTCACTGACAGCGATCTGCAGGTGTGTGCTGTTGCTGTCGCGCTCAGCATCGTCTGTACTGGTCAGTGCAGCCCAGATTCCGGGCGACACGTGCACGCTCGCGTCGCTACCATCGCTGGCACCTGCTGCTGCTGCTGGCGACCGGAGCAGCGCAAAGCACACGCTGTTGCTACAGTTGCTCGCCAGTGTATCTGTACGCGAGACCTGTACGACTCGGTGCTGCGACTGCACTTGCGGTGCGTACAATATGCACCTTCGGTCACTTGGTTGACGCGCAGACGCTGCACCGTTGCTGCACAGCTGCGCAGTGAGCTGTAGCACCATTGCTCAGTCACTCAGAGCTGCTGGTGCTGGCAGATGTGCTGCTGATGCGAATGAATGAATGAATGAATGTGGTCGTGTGTTGGCTCACAAACTTTGGGCTCTCTAACATGGACCTCATAAACTTGTACTCAGCTGACCTACAAGCTTGTATGGTGTAGTAGACTTGTTATTTTAGTATAAATTGACGAGATCTACAAAGTTAGCGAGGACTTCGAGTGGCTTGACCCCCTTGCGTGTGCCATTCGCCGATCGCGAGCCTGAGGAAGAAGCGCGCTCGTGTCGCTGCTGCTGCTGCCGTCGTCGCTCACTTGCGCCAGCGTCGCTACTCCTGTCGAGCACGGATAGGTCGAGTGGATACGCACACACACACTCACGTGCACACGCAGCCGCTCGGCGCCTCTGTGGCTGTGCGCTTCATTCCTCAATCTTCGTCGCGCTGCACAAACGACCGCCGCACAAGAGCTGCTCGACCACCGCTCTTCCTCTCGCCTTCCTAGACACAGCCCATCGCGCAGGCAGCAATGGACGTTTGGCACGCCGTGAGCCAGTTCAACAAGCTCCATGGCCAGGCCGAGTACGAAGAGTACGTCCATCCAGCAATCTCGACGCGCGCGTTGCCATACACGATGCGTATACCCGCAAGTTTTTTACCGTGGGACCGCCGCCACGGCGTGATCGCGTTGCTGCGGCGCGACAAGCAGCTCGCCGTGTGCCGCTGCGGCGTCGTGCTCGCGGGCATCTACTTCCAGCTCGAGAACGCGATCCAGTCGCAAGTCCCGATTGCGCTCAAAGCGATGGACCGCACGCAGCTCCAGCTTCAGCGCGACGACGTTGCGAGCGAAGTGCGCGTCATGGCGCAGCTCCAGATCGCCGGTGTCGATGCGCCACTCTCCAATCCGTACGTACTGCGGTGGGAGCACGGCGTCGACGCGTACAACGAATACATTGCGACCGAGTTTGTCGCAAACGGGAGCCTCCAGGCGTACGCGCACAAGCGCATTCGGGCGCTCATGGTCACGCACCTCGAGGCGTTTGTTGCAGCGCACAGCGAGGCGCCAACGAAGCTCGAGTGCGTCGCGTACGTCTATCGAGACGCTGGTCACGCGTGGATGCGCGAAGCGCTTGCGTTGTTCCAGGGGCTCGTGCGCGGCCTCACGTACGTCCACGCGCAAGGTGTCGTGCACTTGGACCTCGACATCTACAACGTCGCAGTCGACAAAGCGCTCGTGCCGCGCATCATTGACTACGGCAGCAGCCAGCTCATGGACCATCGGCAGGTCGTCGGTGCTGGCTATGTTGGTATCAAGTGCAAACCGCTGTTCGTAGCGCCCGAAGTGCGCGACCACGCCAAGCTCCCGACGCCGCGTCCGGGCTTCCTCGGTCCGCCCGCTGACCTCTGGTCCCTCGGTGTCGTGGTACGTTTGGCTCTATCTCTAAATCTGGTGGCTCGGACCTACCAACACAGTCGGTTACTAACCCAATACTGTGCTTCGATGCGTTCGCTTGTACGTACGTGTATGAACACGTTAACAGCTCGTGCAGTGCCTCGTCTGGGGTTTCCGCGGCGGTCCATCGTTCCTCACGTCGCACCCCAAGTGGCGCCGCGAGGTCTTTGCGCACATTGACGCTGCGTGCGACGCGACGTCGTGTTTTCTGTGCGCGAACTTCATTACGATACCGCCGCTCGTCGGTGTGATCGTTAAGGGATTGCTGCATCTCGATCCGCTCGCGCGTCCGAGCGCGTACGACGTCGCGATCGCATTGCAGGAGAACCGAGAGCTCGCGCTCTTTGCGCCGCCGCACGCGCGTTCGCGACCGCGCACAGCTGGCGCAACATCGGCGACATCGACGTCGGCGGGATCGTCTATGCCATAGTAGGAGATGCAAGCGTGTCGCTTATAACTTATACACTGTAGTGGCGTAGTGCAACGTGTGCGTCGAGCAGCTGAGCGGATGGATGTCCTTGCAGTGCCGCTGCCTTGTGTGTGTGTGTATGTAGCTATTAGGACGGCAGTGCGAACTGCCGCAGATCGTCCTGCTCCTGCAGCACAAACATTGCGAGCGTAAAGTCCTCCTGCGAGTCGTCACGCCACGTCAGTCACGACAGTCAGTCAAACATTGCTTGAGCGTCACGCCGAATTCATACGCAACTGCACAGTCACACGTAGCCATTCCTAAGCACAAACGCACTAGCAAGAGCGCAAACTCGCCGAGTTCGTTCTCTTCGCCGCACTGGTGAAACGTCTTGAGCAGCTGCCGGTCATCGACGAACACAAGCTTGGAGCGCACGAGTGCTGTGAACGCTGTTGAGCATACACAGGGCCGAGCGTGCCATCACGAGCGACGGTGAGTGCTAGGCACGTGTGTGCCGGTGTCGAGGCTGAGACGAGCGATACCGAAAGCAACGAGTTACAGCCAATGCGTGTGGGCTCACCGCTGTAGTGCACGACACCCGAGCCGTCGGCGTCCACGCGCTGAAAGAGCGCCGACCACTCCTCCCGCACGCTGTAGAGTCGTTGTCAGTCGATGACAGCAGGAGCGGACAGTGTCAGAGCTGCGCCAGCCAATTGTCTCCAGAAACCAACAGACATCGACAGCCAGGTAGCAGCATGTGTGATTGATCGACACTGAACGCACCGCGCTTGGTACTGGAGCCAGACGTTCATGGTCGAGTCGAGCACGTCGTCGACGTGGAGCATCGTCAATGTTGACTGCGACCGCTGGAGCTGCGGCGGCAGCACGGTGTCACGACGCCGCGCACTGCCAGCCATAGCTACTCCTGGTGCGACTGCGACTCCAGCACTAGTCGCAGTCGCACCACCAAGCAGAGTGTCGCGCGCCGAAACCTGGAGCCGGAGCAGCTGCTGGCGCTGCTCTTTGCTCAACAGCAAGCGGCTCACGAGTGGATCGTCGACGAGGTCCGTGAGTGCTGCGTACGGTACGAGACACGCGGCGTACGGCTCGTGTTCGAGGCGCGTTGCGAGCTGCTCGCGTGGAATGAGTTGCTGCAGTGCGCGCAAGTAGAAATCGAGCGCGACGCGGTGGAGTCGCAACTTGGTTGTTGGCGCTGCTGCGTTCGCGTGTACGAATCGGAGGAACCACGTGATGCGCATGGTCTCCTGCGCATGACCAGTTGCGCGCGTGGCGCTACCGACGAGCTGTGCGAGCTTGGTGTGAGCGCGCGACTTGAAGCCAGTATCGACGAGGTACGTGTCGTGGATGAACGGCACGAAGTCCTGTCGCGTGTGCTGCGACGCGTCAGCGAGTGCGTCCGCGTCGATCTTGCGCACGTACAGGCGCGCGATCTCGTACACGACGTCAGTCGGTGTGAGCAGCGCAGTGGCGACTGACGGGTTGTCGAGCGCTGCTGTAGAACCAACATTGCTGTTGTTACTGACAGCATCGTGACTCACACTCGCGTTTTGTGACGACACTGTCGTCGTCATCGAGTTCTTACGCTCGAGACCCATCGCTATCGACGAGTCCATGCGCTGGAGACCAGCCGCTGCAGCTCCGACCGCCAGCATGCGTTGCGAATTCAAGCGTGTGAGCCGTCCAGGTGGCGAAGCTGCTGCTGCTGCTGCTGTCGCTGCGACCTCGAACGCACGCGCGTGCTCAGCGGCAGCGCGTGCAACCACGCGCATCTCGGCTTCATAGCGTTCGATACGCGCGCCGATGCGCTTTGGCGTTTCGAACGCCGCGATTGTCCGCGTCGTCTGCGTACCGACTGCAGCAAACTTCTTGCTTTCGAGCTGGAAGAGCATTGGGTCAAACGTTGGGGCCGCGAGGTCCGGCAGCACATTGCGGTGGTACACGAGAAAGTTCGAGAACAGCGTCGGGTTCGCCTCGAGTGGTGCCTGTCAGATGCGTCCCATAGGAAACAGGTAGAGCGAGTCAATGGCTATTGACAGTGCCGTAACTCGAGCATCCAGGTCTGGACTGGCAGGAGGACGCACCATGAGCAGGTCGGGGTGCGTCGCAAAGAGTCGCGTGACGAGCACGGGCCGTCGATGCGCAACGTCGAGGAAGAGCTCGGGATGCTGCTCGAGCGTCTCGCTCAGTGCGTGCGGCACGAGTGTGAACGCCGTCGCAAGCAGCGTTGGGTCGTCCCGCACGAGCGACGCGAGCAACTCGGGGTGCAACCGCACGATCGCACTCAGTGTCCCAGGCATTGCGAGCAGCACGTTCGCAAACGTCGAGCGGCACGACAGCAGGAGCTCTATAGCATAGTAGTCAGTCGTCAGTCAGCACAGCTGAGATGCGTCCGACTCGGTGCGTTACGGACTCACAGACGCAACGCTCTGTGTTCGCGACGACACGCACCGTTGAGGATCGCGTCGTTCGCTTTCACGGCACCGGCGAGGAGCGCGGGGCGACTCACGAGCAAGTCGGTGAAGCTGCGCGGGTGCGCGACAAGGAACTCTTCGAGCACCGCCTAATGAGGATGTAAGAGAGAGAGAGAGTCACATGTGCGGCAGTGTCAGGTAGCGGCCGTCTGTACAGAGCAACAGTATTGATAGCAGCCGTACCGTGCTGTCTTTGAGCGTGTGCGTGAGCAACGAGAACAACACGTCAGCGCGCTGGCGCAGCATTTGCGACACAAGAAAGATGTTTTGCTCAATGATGCGCGCAACGAGGCCATGCGAGTCCTAGCAACAGCATGATCAACAGTGTCAGTCAGCCCAGTACAACACAGAGCTGTCAGGTGAGCCGTCAGTGGGCCCTCACCCTCTGTGTTCATTACGCTGTGCGTTTGTACGAACCTGGAAGACCTGCGCTGTGAGGAATGGCGACTGCCAGAGGATCGCCGCAAACGCGCTCGGGTGGCGCTCAATGAGGCGATGGAACAGCGCGTGGCTCGCGCGCGTCTCAACTGCTGCTGTAGTTCCACTACTGGCACTGGATGCTTTGTCGTCGAGCACGAGCGCGTCGAAGTGCTCGAGCAGAAAGCGCTGGAACGCGCTCCGATGGGCTCCTGCAAGCGCTTCGAGCGCATACAACGGCTCGTCGTTTCGTAGCAGTGGGAGCCAGAGCGCGTAGAACTCGCGGCGCTTCTCAACGTTTGGATTCGCAAACACGATCGGCAGCGCTTCCGCAAGCGCAAGACTCGCCAGCACGTCCGGCCGCCTGCGCAAGAGTGCGAGGAACAGCGACTCGAGCGCGAGTGGCGCGTCGATGTCGTCGTCGCGCAGCTGCAGCAGCCAGCGATCGATCTGTTCGCGTATGGTGTTTGGTGTGGATCCCCGTTGTGCGTTGGCAGCAGCAGCTTGCGTCGACTGCATACGCGCAGTTTCGAGTGCATGCTCGAGCGCATCGCACGCTTCAAAGTAGAACTGCTGTGGTTGGGGCGGCTGCTCGACAGTGTCGTCCGTGCTGACAGAGTCATGGCTGTTGCTGTTTGGCTTTACGACCAGTGCCGACTCGAGGACGCGCAGAGCGACGTCGACGACGCGCGCGTACGATGGCAAATGACTTGCGAGCTGATGGAGACAGTCGAGTGCGATGCGCACGGAGACGCGGTCCGGGTCAGTGTGCGATACGAGCTTGCGGCGCAGGATGTCTATAATCCAACATACACAGACAGAGCGGCTCGAATGAGTGCAATGGCGCAGATGTGCGACGATCTCAATGCACACGCACAACGTACACGACTGTTCAATGTGGCGCGTGACCGACGCCCAGACACTCGCGATCGCGTCGCTCGCTGCGTCGTCTCGGCACTGCCAGTCCTCGACGACGTCGTAGAGCAGTCGCTCCTGCTGCGGCGTGCTCGTGCTGCAACATCCAGCACACGAGTGTGTGTCAGCACAGAGCCACATACAGCCACATACAGTCACCATACAGTCACCATACACAGCGAGCCACACGCACGTGTCGTCGAGTGCAAACCAGTGGCGCAATAGGAACGACGTCTTGCGTCGCAGCGTCACGACGTCGCTGCCGTCGTGCAGAAGCCCCGACTGTGTGACAAACTTGGTCACACGCGCGCGCTCGACTGCCTGCTGCGCTTGCGTACGTGCGCGTTCGAGCGCATTGACATCGATGCTGTGTCGGTACGCGAGCATACAGGCTGTGACTTCGACGCGCTCGCGCGCGCGCGGGTTGATCGCAAGCAGCTCGTTGAACGCGCGTGGCGACTGCAAAGCTGTCGATCGCACAGACTGTCGTTCGCTTGGCTGACTGGATCGGTGACTGAGAGGCAGCGAAGCTGAAGCGCGAGTGGCACTCGCGCTCTGGCTTCTCGGCGTCTGTGTCTGCTGCTGCTGGCGCGGTGATGGTGCACTGCGACGAGGCGACATGACGCCAGCAGCGCTACTGCTGGGGCGACGACTGCTAGTGTGTGGCCGCGTAGGCGACCGCAGCAGTACATCCTCCGCCATGTCAGTCGTCACAAACAGACAGACGCACCCACAGACAGACTCGAGTCGGACTCGAGTGATGATGACAATCGCAACGCGTAGAGAGTGCCAACTGACACGACGCGACGGCTCGCGCGTCGGTTCGTTCAATGGATGCTTGTGTTTGTAACAATCAAGCTCTCGATCACTTTGCTGCAGCGTACGCGCCAATCGCGCCGCCTGGGTGGTTGCGTCTAAAGCACGTCGTGCGTGTAGGTAGCAGCTCAATCAGTCGTGCAACGAGCGCATTGCCGATTGCTTCCTGGACGACAATGCTGCGTGACGGCACGGGGCACTGCAAATCGTCGGCTGCTGGCGCCACGAGCGTCTAGCAGTCGCAGTCACAAAGTAATATACAGGCACAGCACTTAGTACTACTAGCGCATTCACTATGACCCTAATATAGGGCAGCACGCACCACGTCGCAGAGGTCGTGCAGCGGCGCAGCAGTCGCGCCTGTGAGTGCGAGCACGCGGCAGCCACGCGCATGGAACAGCGATGGCAGCGGCAACAGCTCAGGCGTGCGACCGCTGTGCGACAGCACGAGCACGATGTCATCGCAGCGCAGACTCCCGAGTTCACCGTGTGTCCACTCGCTTGCGTGGATCCACTGCGGCCATTGCATCAGTCGCTGGTCAGTCACTAATGTAGGCAGCCGATCGATCACATACAGACACATACAAACACACACGTACGCGACTGCGGACAGAGACCGACGCGAGTGTTGATGCAAGGCGCTGTGCGACGATGCCCGACTTGCCGATGCCGGTTGCGAACACAGTGCCGCCACGCGCGTCGCAGGCAGCGAGCTCCTGTGCGCCGCGCTCAAACGCTGCGAGCGCTGCTGGCTCGCGCGTGAGCGTAGCGTGGAGCTCCTGCATTATGACAGCCAAGCAGTTCAGTTGCGTTGCGGATACACACGGCAGGCGACACGTGTAGTGGCATGTGTGCTTGGGCAAGCCGCACCTGCAATGCTGCAGCGTCCTGCGCAATCGACTGCAGTAGCGAGCTGCTCGAGGCCGGTGCGATCTGTCTCGGTAGAGTTGCGCAAACGCATGCATACAACGCACATGCACGCATCACATTGCTTAGTCTTGCCAGCTGTGCAGTTCAACAGTCGCAACGTATGTCATGTACATGTAGCAGCCGCACCTGTCGCGCCGAGGCTGATGGTTGGGAGTCAGCAGCAGGAGCAGCAGCATGGGCGTCTGCAACGGTCGTGGCAGCGCGCTTTGCGATCAAGTGCGCGGCCAGTGACGTGCATGGCAAGGCTGTACGACCCACAGACGTCGCTGCAGCTGTGCGCATGCAGCCGCGATGCAGCACGCGCATGCGCATCATCATGATTGTTGCCGTTGATGTTGTTGCGGAATGGCAACTCATCAATAGCAAATCATAGTAGTGATAAAAGCCAGGGGTAAACATACACTCCTCACTGCCAGCCATCTTATCCCATCACGATGACTGCTGTGCGCAATGACGACGAGAACGAGCTCAACGCCGCACGGCGGCTCGTGGCAGCGCGACGACGACAACGCGAGAGCGAGCGACGACGTGCACGCGACGTCGAGCACGCAAAGTGGTTGCAGCAGACACGCGACAGTACTATCCGCAGGTCTGGTGCTGTGAGCGAGTTGCACGAACGGTCAATTGTTCTTGTGTGCGTGGACGCCATGCAGCAGTGCTCACGTGTGCACATATGATGTCGCGTACTTGTAAGGAGTCACGAGCACGCGCTGCGAGCTACAGACCTCCTTGCACAAGAGCTAGCGCTCGTACAGACTATCACGCAACGACAAGGTGTGTGAAAGCGAGATAGCTCTATTTGCACAAGTAGACTGGCAGACACAGTAGCTCATGCGGACGCTGACACCCGCACAGGCTTCCTCGAGCAGCAGCTTGCAGCTCCACCGCATGTGCTTAGCCCACTCGCGCAGTGGCACCACCAACTGCAGTTGATCGCAAACACTGCGCCGTTACGCTCACCAACCACCAATAACGACAACGACGACAACGACGACAACGACGACGCAGTCGACAGCTCAGTCGACACTACAAGCTGCTGTTCGTCGGCACTCGCAGCGCTCGAGCTTGCGCTCACACAGGACGTTGCATGTACAGACGTCGTGTACGCGACTGGCAGCAGCGCAGCCGACGCAGCAGTGACGCTGCTCGAATGCAGTGGTGACACGACTGTCGACGAGCTCCTGAGCGCTGCGAGCGTGCGCAATGGTGTCGCTCGACGCGTCACGTGCACGCGACACGGCGCGCGCGTTGCGTTTGTTGCAAGTGCGTTCGTGCGCGACTTTGATGGGCGCGCTGCGCAGTTGCTAAAGCGTTCGAATGACGTTGCGCTGCTGCTCGAGCTGCTCTGGGAGCAGTGCAGCACATAGACAGCCGTAGTGCAACGACGTCACGACATACCATAGCTCCTACACGCATGGCAACGCAGTCGTGGGTATGGACACATGTTGAGCGTCGAGTGCGCTCGTTGAGATCAGACCCATCTATCCGAGCAACAGAGTTGTTAACGCCACACACACAAACACACCACAGCCAGCAACAGCGCAAGTAACAAGTTGGTGGCACTAATATAGGATCCATTCGAGTCGTCAACCGAGTTTGTATTCGCCATTAGGACAGTACGTCGTCCATCCGAGCGACTGTCGTCGTCGTCTTTGCAAGCGCTAGCCCACAAGCTTACGCCGTGAGCAAGCACGCGCCGCCAGCGGCCTTGATCTTCTTCTCGGCCTCCTCCGAGAAGAACTTGGCCTTGACAATGAGCGGGATCTCGGGGAGACGGCCCTTGCCGAGCACCTTGAAGTAGCCGGCCTTCGTCACGTCAATGACTGGGGCCTTGCCGTCCTTGCTCGCCTGCGCCTGCTCCTTCGTCTTCTCCGACACGAGCGTCCAGAGGCGCTCGACGTTCAGCGTCGGGCAGTGCGTGCGGTTGCGCAGCAAGTGGAAGTGGCGCATGCCGACCTTGCCAAAGTAGCCCGGGTGGAACTTGTCAAAGAGGATGCGGTGGTGGTGCTGGCCACCGGCGTTACCGCGACCACCCGGGTGCTTGCGGTGCTTGCCAATACGACCGTGACCGGCGCTGACGTGGCCGCGTTTCTTGCGGTTCTTCGAGAAGCGGGACGGCTGTGATAGGAGGACGTAACAAACACAGTGTCAGTATCGCATGGCTAGCACGTGCGAATCGATCAGCTGCGTAGTGGTAGGCAGCAGGCGGGATGGTGCGAGCGGCGAGCGGGCGGGTCGCGACGGCAGTCGAAACAGGAGCGAAGCTGTCGACTCGCGAGAGTGCTGCACGCAGTGGTTGGTTGCTGTCGGATCGGATCGAGTGTTGCTGTCGGTCGACGCAGTGTCGGGACAACGCTGATAGGAGCTGCTGGCTTGTGCTGATTGCCTACTGGCTGTTGAGTTCGCTCACTGTACTCGTGCCCGCATGTAGACTAGCGAGGCTGTAAATGCTCGCGTGATGCACGCCACTGTCTGTCGATGGCTCATGCTGCTGCTGCGCACGACATGGACCGGTGCCGAGTCGATCGATGCCACTTTGCTCGCAGCACTGATGTCGCATCCGTCGCTGGCGCTCCAGTCAGCAGCTGCTGCGTCTCGCCATCATGCGCTCACACGTCACGTCCCAGCGTTCTGCTGCATCCCCGCTCGCTCTGCACGCTCGAGGTCCTGCCCGCACTCTCCACACATACGCTCAGGCGCCATATACACGCACCATTTTGACTTGGTGACAGGCGAATGCGAATGACCCGAAGCACGAAAATGGCGGCCATCGGAGCTTCGCGACCTGAAATGAATGGCTCGTTGGCTCTCAGACGCTCAGTATACAAACACCGAGTAGTGCGTGCACACATACATTTTGCAAGTGCTGCTTCGCCGACTGGCAGCCCGACATCGAACCGCGGTTCAATTGATGTGGTCATTATGTGTACGTTAAGTACGCTTTAGAAACAACCACGATTTAGTCAAGTGAGTGATTTGGCTGATCATATCAGCAGCTACAAATACCTAAATACACAATCATTTGAAACCAATTTATGGACAAAATCCGCTTGATTTGTGTATAGGTTTTGGAATGCACATATCACCAAAAATACTGAAAACAACATCGTCCACGATTTCTTGCTTTTTGCACGTCAAGATGTATTGCGAGCTTCTGTCGCTGCAATTGTTGAGCTGTAACGACAAACCACTCGAGGAAATCAGCTCCCTCCACCTTGTGCTTGACCTCCTCAACGTGTGTGTCAGTGCGCATGTCAAACGCTCGCGCGGACGATCGCGACTGGCAACGACCGCCAGCGCAGCACCCGCACTTCATCGGCGACGGTCGCCATCCGCAGCAGCAGCAGCAGACCAGCGACTACAGAAGTGAATCGCAATGGCAACAGCAGCAACATCGTGCTGCCTATAATGGTGATGGTGAACAGCAACAGCAGCAGCAGCCCGTCCACTTTGACAACTACCAGCAGCAGCGCTATCAGCCTCCGCATCGCCGTGGCCATGACATCAACCAACAGCAACAGCAACACTATCACCAGCAGCCTCCCTTCTTACAACAGCCTCCGTACCACCAGCAGCAGCAGCAGTATCCCAAGCAGCAGCAGCAGCAGCCATACCAGCAACGACAGCAGCACTATCAGCAGCCATACCCGTTTCAACCGCATCCACACAGCCATCCACTCCTCCCCCCACCACCGTCGCAGCAACAGACGCAGTACGGACAGCACCAGCAATGGCACCCAAGCCATTTCGCTTCACCGCAACCAGTTCATTGGCAACAAGCAGCTCCAATCCAGCGCGTACAGCGCAGCAGTAGCAAGAAGAAGAAGGGCGTTCGAATCCCCGACAACTGGGTGGACGTGCCTACAATCGGCAGCGTCATCCGCGACTCGCGCTTTGTCGCAATGCGATGTCCACTCGACGCCAAGTTTGCGCACTTGCACGCATCACCTGACGACGTGTGGAGCCCACAGTTGTTCTTGCGTGAACAGGCACAGCGCGGTCTCAACGTCGGCCTCGTCATTGACCTCACGAACACGACTAAGTATTACGACGGCGCGACTGAACTCAGCGACAGCGGCGTCGCGTACGCCAAGCTCCCGATCGAAGGTTTTCGCGCCCCGCCAAGTGCGCGCGACGTTGCGCAGTTTGCTGCAGTCGTCGACGCGTTTGTCGCAACGGCGCCGCTGGCCCAGACGATCGCAGTGCACTGCACGCACGGCCTCAACCGCACGGGGTATCTCATTGTCCACTACCTCGTGACGACGCGCAAGTGCTCGGTCGCACATGCGCTCGAGTCGTTTGCACTGGCGCGGCCGCCTGGGTTGCTCAAGCACATGTACGTCGAAGCGCTGTATCGCGACCTTGGTGCGGGCGAAGAGGTGACGTTACCCGAGCTGCCAGGCTGGGCTGTCGAGAAGTATAGCAAGCAGCGGCGGTAGTCAGAATGGCTGATTTGTCATTGCACATTGAAGATAGAATGGTATCTTGATAATAGTATACTTGATGTCGATTTTGTGACCACACGATATGCAGCCAACTGCGAATGGAGCTGCCACACCAATATTTGCCTCGAAACGACGCGAAGAGAGCTCTCGCAATGGACAGCAACGATGGCGACGTGGGCGCGAGTGTCGCGATGCACTATCCAGTTGCTTACACGCAAAAAGTCGACACGATCGCTGTGGGTGCAGAAGGTAGCGACGTACATGCACACATCAACGCCGATGCAGTCGGCTCGTCCGCTGCTGCTGATGTGCGGCAGCTCGAGCGCAGCGAGTGGCGTAAGCAGCTGGACCCACGCACGCAGCAAATCTACTACTACAACGTGGTCACGCACGCAACGCAGTGGGAGCAGCCGCATGACTTTGTCGACATGGACGCCACACCACTGCATTCAGCGCCGTCAGCCAACCACAACCAGCATCTACCTACTAAAGCGACTGCCGCCATCACGATTCAGTGCGCGGTCCGGCAGCACGCAGCTCGTCACACAGTCGAGCGCAGACGCGTCGAGCTGCGCGACCTCACGGACTGCAACACAATTGCGCGCAACGTCGACGACGCCGTGCAGGACGTCGACGCGCTCGAGCGCATGCTCCACATGCGTACGCTATTGACTGACGCTGAGGTCGCAGCGTTCCCACACCTGCACGAGCTGCTCGCGACGTGGACAACAGCGTTTGCAGCTTTGCGTGACCGTGTGCTCGAGCTGCGGCACTGTGCCGACCGCTTGCAGGCGCCCGAGTCATTCGTCGATACCGACCGCGTAGTGCTTGCGCGTGTACTGCACGACTCACTCGCAACGGTCCGTAGCGACCGCCTTGCACTCGCACGTAACGTTTCGGTCATAAACCGCTACTTTGTCGACGTCGACGTTGCGCGCGTCAACGAGGCCTATGCGACGCTCGCGCACTGGCGACAGCACGAGCTGCGGGCACTCGCTGACGTCCGCGTTGCGCAGCTCGTGCCGCTCGGCGATGTCGACGACAGTGTCGCCGTTGTCGAGTGTCGGCTGCAGACCGCGATGGGACCTGCTGACTATATCGCTGGCGTCACGACCGCAGCTAACAAGCGGTACGACGACTGGCACAGCGACGCGACTGCTGCGGTCACGAGCGTCCAGGAGCTTGCAACGAAGCTCGCACAGACCGTAGAGTTGCTGCACGTCAAGCGTGCTGCGCAGACCGAGACGCGCGAGTGCATGCGCATGGCGATCGAGGACGACAACAGCGCACAGCGTGAGCAGCAGCAGCGTCAGCGTGAGTGTGACGCAGCAGCATACGCAGCGCTTATAGCGCAGTGCCGCGCGAGCTGGCAACGCGGCCTCACGCTGCGCGACGACGACGAGCGTGCGCTAAGCGACGCAGAAGACGCAGAACGCGACGCGACGATGCGCAAGATCGCGCTCGTCGAGCAGCTGCACGAACGCGCACACGCGCGGCGCGCGACGGCCAAGCTGTCAATCTGGGAGGCCGTAACGGGAGGACTTGCTGTTGAGATCGTGCGTGCGATGGTCGAAGCCGAGGTTCAGAAAGCGCGACGTCTCGGCTACGTCTTTGACCTGCGTATGGCACGGTCGGACCGCGGCGAGACGCTGCTCCAGATCGCATGCTGGTCGGGCCACGAGGTGTGTCTGTCTGTCTGCGGTCGATTGGCAGGTCGACTGAGACTGACACACTTACCCACTTGCTATGGCTGCGCTTGCAGCACCTCGTAGCGTTCCTACTCGACGAAGGCGCGAACGTACATGACGTTGACAGCTACTGCAATCGGTCCTCGCTGCTCCACGACGCTGCACGGCGCGGCCACAGCCAAGTGGTATGTGCATGTGCGAGTGTGTATGTGCAGCTGAATGCAGATCAACAGAGCGTTTGGGCTCAACTGGATGATCGACTACTGCCATAGATTCGCATCCTCTTGGCACACGGTCTCCGCCACGACATCGTCGACAGCGCAGGCGACACACCGCTCCACTGGTGCGCGCACGCTACCTATCTGTCCGTCCCAAAGTCGCTGTGTGACTGACTAATGGCGTACTGCTACGTACTGCCTGCTGATCCACACGTCGTGGCAAGCAGGGCGGCGCGCAGGAGCCACTACGATGCCGTGCACACGCTGCTCGAGGCGCACGCGCCCTGTGCTGAGCAGCGCACACTTGACGTGATTCTCTGCGCTGTGCGTACAAAGAACCATCGCGGCCGCACACCGCGCCAGGTTGCAACGACCGAGAGTATCCGACGACTCATCCAGGCGTTTGACGATGGTCGTTTGCTGCAGTTCCGCCGTCCGCGACATGCTGTAGCGACAGCGAGAGGTATAGCGACAGCTGCGGTTGATACAGGTGGTCGAGCGTCAGGGAGTAATCGCCGCATGACGGACTTTGCGATGCATCGCAGTCCGAGCAGCAACCGTCTGCTCGGCGACGCAAGGGCGCGCGTCGTGCGCACACACAGCCTCAAGAGCGCGACGGGCAGCAACGCGCACGAGAACAGCGATGCGCCAGAAGACAAGGAGGTCGGAGTCATCGATGTGCTCACGCTGCGCGCAGCTGTCGAGTCGCAGCAGTCACAGTCACAGCAGTCGCGGCCAAGTGCACGTCTCACAAGGTTGCTCGCTGGTCGCTCTGACTCGCCTTGACAGCTTTGGTGAGTCTTGACACGCATCAACTAATTGACAAGCAACGGCACGTCGACTCGCTAGCGAACTCTCTGCGGTACTTCACTACAACTACGCCATAGCTACGTCATAGCAACTGCAGCTTTGAGACAATCTGGCACTCGAGAATGAGGAACTAGTGACGACTGGTTGTCGACTTAGCTACTAAACTAATTGCCTAGAAATTGTAAATTCGTGCATACAAATTAAAGCCCTAGCAAATAAAATTCTAGGTCACACAATTGTTGTTATTTTTTGTTCTCTGTCACTTTGCTTCCTACTATCTTATAAAGTGCGCGACAAAAGTCTGGGAAAAAGCTGTTTTGTTGGCTGTACCGTCAATTTTGCTCGTAGAAGCTAAAATCATATCAAAAACGATAGAGCGATCTGCGACGATTGCAATGATACAATCCGATCACCGAAATTCGCAGTACCGGCAACGCAAGGTCAAAAAATGTTTTTTTCAATATTTGAGTCATATTGAGATTTTGCGGTCAGATTGGTAACAAACTCCGCAATTGTTCTCCAACTAGCTCGAAACCACGAAATTTATGAAACATGGACTGGGGCAATGATGTGGCAGCATTTTCAGCTCTCAAAACGGATTTGAACGATGCCGACGTGGCGAGAGATGACGGAGGCGGACGTGAACGAAATC
>JAADWX010000579.1:0-18741 GCA_023336405.1 Globisporangium echinulatum | reverse complement strand
GCAGAGCCGCACGTGACCGACGCGCGCACCGAGGACGTACTGCAGCAATGGCGTCGCCCAGCAGTTGAGCACGAGGAGCGCGACCATGAGGTTGTTCATCCAGATCTGCGTCGCGAGGCGACTGAGGCGGTACGTCTGAACTGACTGCAGGAACGTCAATACAAGTTCGCGTAGAAGGAACACGACGCCGTAGTGCTTGTGGCGTACGTCAAACGGTGCAGCGAGCGCACGCAGCAACGTCCAGAGCTGCGTCACAGCGTGCAGAGAGCGACGCCATCCGTCAAGACGCCTCCATCGTGACGTGGTGACTGGAAGCGGCTGCTGCATCGATGATGCTCGCTGTGATTCGAGTCGTTCAGTCCGTACTGACGACGACTGTCGGATGCTCGCGACCTTAGGCATAGGCACAGCTGACAGCGAAGTCGACGACTGCACGCGCGTTGACGAAGTTATCGACGTCACTCGCACTGACGACGACGGCGACAGCTCGGAGCGTGGCATCCGGAACACGAGCCGCCGTGCCTGCACGGACTGGATCACGTGGTGCACAACGAGCAGTGCGTGGACGCTTGCGAGTGCAAAGTACACGCCTGCGATCAGTCGGTAGTACTGCTCACTAACAGTCATCGAGTAGATCGCAAAGTCCACAGCGAGGCTGCTGCCGTCGAGGAAGAGGTACGCGGCGCCAGCGTAGCCGAGGAACACGCCGCAGACGCAGTGAGTCGTGACGATCGCGAACCACCAGCGCCGGAACGCACATGGACTCACGAGCACGCGCGCGACCATTTCAGTCGAGGCAGATGCTGCTGTCAACACTGTCGGCGTCACGACAGACGATCGCTTGTGAGTAGTAGCAGCAGTCGTCTGGGTCGCTGATGTTTCGCACGGAGCCGCGACGCTCGTTGTAGCAGCAGTCGTAGCATTGTCGTGGCGCGCTGCATCAGGCTGCATCGAGACCTTCATAGCTACTGGAGAGCAGCAACACAGACGACGACAATGTTGCTCTCGCTCACACTCGGAAGCTCTGCACGTGTTTGTAGCGAGAGCTTCCGATTCTGACGGGCACGCGCGCACTGAGCCGTCGGGGACGCTTTTGTCGACAAGCGATCCACTTTCGGTCGTTGCAGCGCGACGTCTCATGAAGGTTGATACACTGTAGTTTGGCCTCGTGATCGCATGCAGCCATCAGATTGCGCTTTGTGCTGCCTAAGCATGTATGTGGAGTAGACGTCATGTGCAAACGAACGTAACTGCTTGCGTGTCACGCAATGGATCACTTGAAATGGTCCGCCTGTACAAGTGCATGTTAACGAACTCGTACGACAGAGCAGTACGTATCAGTGACTTCGACAACGAGCAGGGGGCGTACAGAAGGAAGACCGATGTGTGCACCAAGTCGCTTCGATGAACGGAAGAGAGTACCTCATCCACCTTTCAAACACGCACATGTCAATCACTGCTCTCGCGACAACGCGAGCTGCACGAACGCAACTCGCGAATCTCTCTCTGTCCAAGCAAACGGCAAACGCACTCGCTCCTGCCAATCTCACTCTCCTGTCTTCTCACTCTCCTGTCTCTGCGCTGCGCTTTCGCCTTGCCTTCTCGTAGCGTCCAGTCCGGTCCAGTCCTCTCTTGCACTTCGCGACAGCCTTGCTAACCACCCACGAACGCCGATAGCCGCAGCCTACAGGTCGGCCATCTCGTCCGGCCGCTCGTTCGGGTTCACTAAGCCTGGGATCGCAAGGCGCGCTGAGAGCTCCTGCTGCTCCTGGAGCTGCGTCTTTGCGAGGCTCTCTTCGAGGAACAAGTCGGCGTTGTCTTCACCGGCAAACTCCTTGACGTTCACGAGAAAGTCGCGCAAGTGCTTCTTGAACGTCGGCAAGTCCTTTGACATGTCAAAGCACCCAATGACAAACTCCACGACTTGCGCGCGCGACAAATTCGGGAACGACGTGCTGATCAAGTTCGCAACGTAGTCCTTCAGGAACGCCTATAGGTTGGACCAAGTCGATCATACAGCCATATAAGCAGTTAGCGACAGTGTCTAGGCAATACTGCATACACAGCATATATAGACAGCGTCGTGACCGACAGCCAGACTTTAGACAGACAGCGGGACGCACCGAGTTGGTCTGCCCTGGTGGCACAACGGCGTTCGGCACCGACTCCCAGAGCGGCACAGCGATCTGGTCGACGATCGCAAACATGTGGCGAAGGATCGCGGCGTGGAGCTTGAAGCCAAACTTGTGGAGGCGGTCGGTCAGTACTGCGAGGATGTCCTGAAGGAGCAAGAGGTAGAACGATCGATAAAAGCCGGCCGCAATCGCTGGGTTCTCCTGGATGTTCAGGAGCAACGCAAAGAGCGTCGCGAGGCCCGTGTCAGCGACGTTGCGCTCCGTGTGCTTGAACGCCCAGATGATCGAGTCGACCACGAGCTTCTGGTGCTCGAGCGGGATGCCAAAGAGCGCCTCGAAACAAAAGTCGTTCACGGCCTGCAAGAGCTTGAAAAAGTTCACGCGGTGCTCCGGAAAGTCCTCAAAGTTCTTCGTGATCATCTGGAGCGTGCACTCAAACACGGCTTCGAGGATCGCTGGCACGGACGGCGCAATGATGTGCTTCATCTTGTTGATCGCGGTCGCAAGGAGACTCAAGACCTCGGCTTCCTTTGCTGCTGCGACGGTCGTCTTGTAGTCTGTGAGCACGACTTCGAGCAGCTGGGGTAAGAAATGCGTCATAACGACTGCGCGCGACGTGTCGTCGCCTGCTGCGTGCTCGACAAACGCGTCAAGCAGTCGCAACGTCTCTTTCTTTGCGCCGCGGAGCGACCGGACGTCCGACGTCTTGACCGCGATCTCGCCGCCTTGGTCGACGAGCTGCTGGATGCGCTGCGTGTACGCGGCGTAGACGCTGAGCATGTCCTGGAAGATGTAGCCCATCTGCGAGTTGAAACCGTTCGGTCCAATCGCTTTGCACACCTTGACGTTCGTGCGCAGGATCTTGATGATCTCCTTGATCATGAGCGCGCTGTATAGAGTGTTCACGTCCTGCGCAGCCTGTGCCATGATCGACTTCCACGCGTCGTTCGGGAGGTTCATAAGGCGTCCCAACAGCACTTCTTTCCGGCCGGCGTCGGCTTCTGCTGCCAACATGGACGCAACGGCTTCGTAGAACGTGTGCACTTGGTGCGTCTCGAGGTCCGAGACAATGCGCGGCAACTCGTCCAATAGTTCTTCGACAAACGGCCGCACTTCACCGGACTGCAGCACGACAAACTTGCGGCGGCACTTCTGTGCAATCTTGAGGAACGTGTCACACGCCATGTCCTGGACGCCCGGGTGCAGTTCGTGCATGAACTCAAAGAGCTTGTTCACGACCGTGCGGAGGAACTTCCAGTGCGCGCGCAGGAACCGCGGGTACTGTCCAACGACGTACATGATGTTCGACGCAACGACGGCCTTGTTGTCTTTCCCGCGCTTCATCTCGCACAGACCCAAGAGGTCCTTGATCACAGTCACGAGGAACCGCTTCTCGTTCTCTTCGCTCATCGCGCCCGAGATCGATCCGATCGCCCAGCACAGCGTGTTGAGATTCGTCCACGACCACTCGGAGCCGTCGACTTGCGCCGTCAGTTTCTCGAGCATGATCGTCTCCGTGTCGTCGTAGTTCAGGTGCGTGAGGTACACGAGCGTCTCGTGCATCGTCTTGTACTGCGACAGTGCCTCGGTATCTTTCGTCGTCTCGCGCACGATCTCGCCGTTATCGTCTTCGACAATCAGCACCTCAGACGGCTTGACCATCTTCGAGATCATGACGTGCCGCACGCGCGTCATGACTGGTGCAACAAGGTCGCGACGGTTGCTCACTGCGCTCTGGAAGCCCGCGAGCGGGTTCAGCTGCGACTGCTCGGCCGTGTACAGGTCGCGCGTAAAGAAGTGGATGTAGTCAAGACAGATCTTGAAGATCCCGTCGTCGTCGACTTCAGCAATGCACACGAGGTACGTAAAGCCGGCAAGCAGCGCTTGGTGCGCTTCGTCACCGAGCGCAGTGATCGGCCGCTCGATCACATGGATGTGGTACCGAAAGAAGCTCGTGAAGAAGAGCGAGAGGCGCTGGACAAAGATCTCGTCGTGGTCAAACACGCGCGCAAACGAACTGCCAGGCGGCAGCATCTTACCAACTTCGTTCAACACACCCATGTACAGCTGGATGTACACGTTGTCGTACGTCGCAGGGACGTCACGGAGCTGCGCGATCTCGCTCAAGCAGCTGATCGTGTCGTTCCGAAACACGCCAGTGGCCAAGAACTTGGTCACGAGGATCTGGATCAAGTCGGTCTCAAAGATAAAGCCGAGTGGGATCCAACTGAGGAACCGCAAGAGCGTCTGGAGCGTGATTGTCAAGAGCGGTACGTGCGTCGACTTGCTGAGCACAAACTCGCAGAGCTGGAAGATCTGCGTAAACTCGTGGTTCAGACTCTCTTTCAGTGTCTTCGTCTTCTGCTCCGTGAGCTGGTCTTTGCTAAAGTCAAAGACCTCTTCGCTCAAGAGCTTCAGGATCGTCATGTTGTTTTCACACAGGATCTCCGACGTCTAGTGTGTGGCGTCGTAGCGATGTTGTTGTATGCAAGAGAGCGTCCACGTGTCAGATTCAAAAGACAGACCGACAGACAGGTAGACAGCTAGCCAGCTAGATAGACAGTCCAGTCAATAGACGTTATATGCATGGCCATACCTTGCTCGAGTTGACAATGTCGGCGATGAACGTCGGCCAGTTCTGCGGCCACTCGTGCTTCAGCACTTGGACGAGCACGAGGTCCATCTTGTGAATGAACACGCGCTGCTGCCGCAACGTCAGCTCATCGGACGACATCGACAGCAATTTGCCAACGATGTAGCTCTTGATGCCTTCGCGCTGGTCCTTTGGGAGGATCTTCCACCTGTACCGAATCGCGTCTTCGAGGATCTGAAGGCCAAAGAACTTGGTCTGCGGACTCGCCGACTGCTCGAGGATGTCGGACGCGCGCGTCCACGAATCCTGGTGCTGCTGCAGCGCGACCATGATCTGGTTCGCCATGCGCTGGTGCGGACTCTTTGGGTCGTTCATGCACTGCACGACCTGGTCGAGTGCTGCGACGTCAAACGGCTGCGAAAAGTCGAGCAGCTTCTGCCCGATCGCCTCCATGCTGCTGGTTGTTTGGTGGTCGCACTTGTTTGTATCGCGTAGTGCTGGCTGCACTCGCTTGCTACGTAGGGATGGGTGGGACTGACTGTCGGGGGCGATGGCGAGCTGCAGGTGCTCGTTCTCGTCTCCCTAAAACACGAGCATCAGCAGCACAGTAGAGAATACAGCACAGCGCAGTATTAGTGTATGCGGCTTGCGGTGGCTTGCAGACGGCCCGCTTGCTGCTGTCTCTCGACAGACGCAACGACATGCCATGGCACACACACACACGATCAAGTGCGCCAACCGGCACACAGTCACACACGCCGACACGCATTGCCACACACACACTAGTACATGTTGCATGCATACAAACGAGAAGCAGCGTGTCTACACGTCCTGGCACAACAAGCCAGCATGCACTGCGTGCGTGCGATCCAGCCAGGTTCTAGAACGTCGGACTCGCTCCCCTCACTCATTCACACACACACACATGCATCATAGTTTGTTCAAAACGTATATATACACGGCAAGGCACACAGGGAAGGCCGACAACGCACCTTCTTGCTCGGTCGGTCGTCTCTGCGGACGATCTGCTGCTACTCGCTCGGTCGCTTTGCTCTCGCACGCACTTGCTCGCTTTTTGCGCTCGCTCGCACTTGCTCACTTGTGCTGGCTCGGCTTCGTTCTTTGTGAAGCGATTGGATTTGTGTGGTGACTGAATGCATCAGCAATTCAACGATGAATCGAGATTGCAATTCATCAATGAATCACAAAATATGGTTAATAATGTTAAAACAATCAAATTGATCGAGAAAATTGGTTTACGTTTTTGCAATGCGTTTAAGGCAGTGCACAGTTGTCTTTGGGTTCACACGTCGATCTTCCAACAATCTTGATTTCATTACGCACTTGGGCAAAAAATTAGTTCCTCTAATGAATCTGATGCTGCGACAAGAATGTCACGAATGTAGCGATTCTAATTTAGATAAGAATACAACCGTTACAAAAATGAAAAATTGTCTGTATTTCCACACATCCTTTGATTACACACAAACACAGATGTGACTAGATGAGCGTGCTGGATTTCTTGCCGAATGGCTATGTGCTGAACGCTAATGGCGGTGTTGGTTTTTACTCTGTGGTCTGCACTGCACAATTCGGCAGCAATGAAAACAAATTATATCCAAGCAATGCATTTCAGCAGCAAGTCAAAACACAGTATATCAACTAAAGTTCAGTGGTGATCCATTTTGAAATAATTGTGATGTCCTATTTGAGAGAATCGAGGCGCTTGAATGTGATTGGCATATCGTTAGCAGCGACAGCTATTCACCATGCAGTCGACGCACGAACAGCTCGCGCCACGACAACACAACACAACAACTCGCACCTCTGTCCATATCCACAATCTCTTGCTGCTCAACACACAACACTTTCCAATGTAATGTTGCTCGATAGGCCTAAATAAGTATGTACTTAAAATAATATAGCTCGTCACAATCAATTCGATTGACGAAATTGCTTCCGTTTCACAATCGCAAAGCGTACGCTTATCCATAAATCAACTGCATTTGACATGTCACAGGCCATCAATTTTCTGAATTAACAGATTTATTCGGAGAACATAATTTTAAGTTATGTCGTCAAAAATATATCTCTTTTTTGAGGTTATAATATATAGCTCGTCACACAATCAATTAGACCGATGAAATCGATTTCTCAAATCGTATCATCGACACTAGTCAATTCCAGTTAACACCTCATGGCAACTATTTTTATATTACAATTTTGTACCAAAAAGACATCTAAAATAAACTGCAATTTAATGCTTTTTTGAAGATATATATATATTGATTTACTGACGTATCTTTATCAAATATGGTCGCAAACCTAGCGAGTAGAATGAGCAAAATCGATTCGATTGAGGAAATAGGTGCCATTACACATTTGCAATGCGCCATTTGATTCAGTTTAACGTGTCGGAAAATCTGATGTTACGACTTTCGTTTCACGAATTATGCAGCTATATTTAGGGACAGCTGGTTTTTCAAATTTAATCCATTTCATAAATATATTTTCATGAAGTTATGCTACACCAAAAATCCATTAAGCAGGTGAGCATTTCACCAATTTTTTTGACGATAGCGCATTACCTTATGCGGTTTCTACAGCTACCAAAACAATCGCGTTTCGACGGCCAAATTGGCCATGTGCCTAGTGCTGGTGGTGGATGTTTTTGCTCTATGATCTGTACCGAAAAATTCGTCAGCGATGAAAACATAGAGACTCAACCTACAAAGTGTTAAGTTCAATTAAAACACGATTGTGTTGTCTTTTGGAAACAGCTGTATATAATTTTTGTTACTATTAGCTTTCGTTTACACAACTTTGAAACTCAAACTCGCACCTCGCACACAGCTCTCACATATATAAATATATGCTACTCAGTCAATAAAACTCTCCATATTAGTCTTGCTTGATGTGTTTGGCATGTTGGCAGCGACGCAGCTCGCACCACGACATTCAACTAGTCAACACACCACAACAACTCACACCGCTGTCCTTATCCATAATCTCTTGTTGCTCAACATTCAACGATTTTCAATGTGATGTTCGATCAGCCTATCCGAGCATGTAAATAGCATCAACAGTGTGTGATACTTCTTCGTTGTCGCTGTCGGTTCGTAACAACCTCTTTTGCGTTTTTGGGTATTTGCGTCTGCGTTCATGCAAACTTATTACAATTTTATATATAGCATAACGGCAACATTGGCAACGTTATAGAAAAGGTGTGGCTGACATTACAACTAATTATCATGTAATGAGTTTGTTTGAGAAGTGTTATACCGTAATTTTGCGCTAAAATCAAGCTTAGCTACACAACTCAATAAAACGTGTGCAAGATTTTAAATCATGAAGTCGTCAAAGCACACACATACTTGTGTGACCTTTACAAGCATTACGGCGACACAATAGTCCAGCGATAATCTACGTTCGAAAAAACACAATAACACTTTAGTTTGCACCATCAAACGCGCGCATGCACCAGGCATGAGAGTTTGCTGGGCTCATGCAATTGTATGTGTTAGCTTCGGCTAAAATATGCAGCGACAAACGGTAGCTTAGCCAAACAGCGGAAAATGGTCGAAGTATATTACTTCCCCTCTGATAAAAATAATGCAATGTCAAATAGATGCCCATCCCCAATATCGTTTTAGGATATTCGCAAACCTAGCTAATAGAATTTTAACTGTAAAATTATACCGATCCACAAACAAACAGCGCACAAAATTAAACGTATGAAATGTTGTGGAACAATCGATTTACTTTACAAAATTATAGCCATTTTACACACGCGATGTGTCATTTCTTTCGGTCCAAGATTGAATACGGGTTTATAAAACAATCTTCCAAAATTTCAGTCAGTCCCGAAATGTGTGCGTCGTACAACTTTACCTTTGTTACAATATGTCAATCACTTTCTACTCCAAATGTATTGTATCTTCTGACACCCCTCATTTGCAGGTGTCCATGACGCAATTCAATATCATATGAATAGTTTATGAGAGGTGATGAAGTACATCTTGAAATTGTTGCAAATAGCTAAATATAATGATGCAGATCTCGAACTGTTTTTGTGTGGTGTTCTGCGTTGTTGATATGCTTGAAGGGCATTACAAACGACCGATCTTGAACTAGAGATATCGTCAATTTCAGTCGTCGATGTGCGGCGGTGCATTCTTGCTTGCTTGCTATGTTCAGTTGGAGCGTGGCAGTCAGATGTACATTCACGCATGACTGCATAGCTCCACTCACGGTCATTAGTTGTTGATGTTTGGTGATGCAATATCTTGCTGTACAACTATGCGCAGTTGCAGCGCTACAGCTGGCCACTTGTCGCAGTCTAATCCATATCGGCTGCGCCACTGCTGCTAACTCCATGTAAGCGCGGGCCGTGGAGCTTGCTCTGCAAGCGTAAAATTTGTACTGTCTCATCTGACAATGATACTGCTCTGCTTCAAGTCGCGACAATGTAGAACACAATCTCGTCCACAGGGACCACGCTGTTGCTCGGTGTACGTGCTCGTGAACTGCCCTTAAGCTTTCGCCCTGTTAGTGCTGACCTTAAGCATTCGCGCGCCGAAACATGCCGTTGGTCGCACGTGCAATAAGGCTTGAAAGTAGAAGAGTTTGACCGCTCTCTCTAATCTTGTTGATGCAACTTGCAAAATCGACACATATGTTTATGAGTCTCACACAAACGGCATATTCCATTGGGCCACTCGTTTGCACAGAGCTCAGCCATCGCTTACCATGTTGTATTAAACTGTGTAAAGTACTGTCACTATCTGATTTTGAGAATCGAAGTGAAATAAAAACTGTCCAAATTTGTGCATGATCAAGCACAAAAGCAGTCACGGCAACACAGGTCTGCAGTGAGCGAGCATGAGGGGCAACACCAAGTGCTTAGCGGAAACAGACGAGACGCGCACGCTTGCATACGTAGCTCTGATCAACGTGGTCGCTTTGTATGTAAAAGGCGTTTTTTACGGGGAGCGTTTGGCAACGACTGAGATAGATGGAAATCGGTCGAAAGCGGGCAATGCCACTTTTCATTGTCGTCCGTGCTCATTCAAAATCGCTACATAGCACCAATTATTGTGCTGTGAGCATGTTCGACCAGAAGCAAAAAAGTATAATTAACATCTAACGAGCTAGAATTTCTAAAATCGATAAATTTATTGATTTCAACTATTTTTTATTCACTTAAAAGAAATTCGTACTATTTTGGGGTATAAATTTAAATAAATATATCATATATTGTGGTGGAAACAAACTACAGATATATTTTAGTGCATTGCATCTTACAAAATTGCGAACAATCTAAGCCATGGTGCGCGTGCAACGATTGCTCCTTGTAGTACTGCCGCGATGCCCCGCGCCGTATGCATGCTGGTGTGCCTGGCGGCTCACTACACGAGTCACTGACGCTTCTGTACACGCATGTCTCTCTTTAATGCACACTCCGCAGTCCGTCACGCTGCACACGTCGCTCGGCGACATCAAGATCGAGGTCTTCTGTGACACAGCACCTCGCTCTGCCGAGGTGCGTGCACTATCTCCACTCATGTGTTCGTGTTCACATGCATCTGCGCATGTACGAGTAGCTACTGAATCCATGTGTATCACCTCCGCGCTGTGTCTTACAACAGAACTTCCTCGCACTGTGCGCTTGC
Organism: Globisporangium echinulatum; assembly: GCA_023336405.1. Taxonomy (NCBI): domain Eukaryota; phylum Oomycota; class Peronosporomycetes; order Pythiales; family Pythiaceae; genus Globisporangium; species Globisporangium echinulatum. The sequence goes on along the minus strand of JAADWX010000579.1, from coordinate 8,341 downwards.
GGTGCGTACGACGGCACCAAGTTCCACCGGTGCGTCTCAGCTCGTCACGCCCACTCGAATGGCTGTAACGAGGATACAACCGCCTAACACACGTACGCTACGCAGCAACATGAAGGGCTTCATGGTGCAAGGCGGCGACCCAACAGGCACTGGCAAAGGTGGCGAGAGCATCTGGGGCGGCAAGTTTGACGACGAGTTCCATCCGCAGAACCGGGTGCGTCTGTCTGTGTGTATATGAATATCATACATGACGGCATGTATGTGTGTGACGATGGGAATGTATCACGACTGCCAACAGCTGACTGAACGGACGATGTATACACCATTAGCATAACTGCCGCGGCATCGTGTCCATGGCAAACAGCGGGCCGAACTCGAACAAGCAGCAGTTCTTCATCACGTACGCCAAGCAGCCGCACCTCAACAACGTGTACACGGTCTTTGGCAAGTACGTTATTGTGCTAAGTCCGCAATACGTACACACTGCGTCGTTTAGCGAATCAACTGACCTTGACTGACTTGTGTGTGTGTCGGGGCCACTCATAGAGTCATCGACGGCTTTGAGACACTCGACAGCATTGAAAAGACGGCCGTTGACGCGAAGCACCGGCCGGTGAAAGACATCACGATCGAGTCGATTACGATCCACGCAAACCCGATCGCTGAGCTCTAGTGCGAACCTAACGACCGTCGTCACAGCTTCTGAGATCGAAATTTACATTGTCAATTGGAGACACTAAGACCTGTTATAGTCAACGGAACTGCGTGATGAACAGCGTGACGTCGTCCGGCTTTTGCGTCTGCATCTCGGCCATGCGCTGCAGCTGCGCGAGCGAGTAGTGGCGCTTGCGGGTCGCTGGTCGCGGCACGAGCGTCTCGCGACTTAGTATTTGCTTGGTGTTGTGGCGCTCATAGAGCGCACGTGAGTGCGTGAGGTGGTGGTGATCGTGCTGACCATCACTCACTGTCGCGTCTGATGACGCCAGTGACAAACACTCGGCAAGTGCGCGCTTGCGGTATTCAAGTGCTGCAGCTGTTGCAAATGGGAAGAGCCCGCGCACTGGCGCTTCTGCTGCTTCGTTTAAGTACGCAACAGATGCTGACTGCAGTCGGTTGTTGCTAATTGTCAGTTGCGACTGTTGCACGAGCGTGTCGCAGAGCTGCTGAAGTGCATCAAGTGACAATGCGCCAGTCGTAGGCGGACCATCACTCACCGTCGCGTCCAAACTGTCCGTGCTGCTGTCAGTATCCGAACTGCTGCTGCTGCTGTCGCTGAGTGGCTGAACCGGCTCTACCGCCTTGATCGTAACGTCCTGCACGGCTTGTACAATGTCGTCGACGTACAAATTGTCGCCAATCCCGTCCGAGAACGTCATGCACATGTCCTGTTTTTGTAACTGAAACGTCTCGATCACATACTCGCGCGTGTCGATCGCTTTTGACAGGTTCACGACTGTCGGCATGTTAAAGTCCCGCAACACAGCTGCTGTCTCAAAGACAACTGCGTTGTCTCTTATAACAATTGTCTTGGAGTCACCAAGCGAGAACGTCAACAGCCGGCCGCGCCATTTGTCAAAGTACGCAACAGCAAGCGTCGATGCAATCCGCGATTGTCGGTGCATAAACAGTGCAATGCGCGTCGCTTGGATCGCATTGACAACTGCTGCTTCAAATGTCGCAGCGTCAATCTGGCTCTGGTTGTCGTTCGAGATGTCGCAAAGCGCCTGCGCGACGGCGTGGACGAGTTTGGTCGCAATGAGTTCCGACGAGACAGGCTCGCGTAGTGACTGCAGCGCGAGTGAGTTGCGACCGAATGGCGACGACACGCCATCGGCAACGATGTGGTAGTAGGCAGAGGCCGCACCGGCGTCTTCGCCGTGGTACTCGAACGTGCGCGTGACGCACTGCGGCGCGTTGGCGTCCGAGTGATGGTCCCATGAGTACGTACTGCTGCGTGAACCGCTTGCTGCACGTCGTGCGGCTTCTTTTGCACGTCGCGCGAGGCCGTTGACGTTCATTTTCCAGCTACCAGTGCGCTGTAGTATCGGCTGTGCTGTAGACTGTGAAGGCTGTGTTGTAGACTGTGAAGGCTGTGCTGCTGTAGCTGTTGGCGGCATCCTGCTCTTCTTCTTGCGCAATGTATCGGTTGAGCGCGAGCGGAACGCAGCAAAGCGTTCGGTCGTCGCCGACGACACGGACGCAAGCGCCGACGCGACTGCGCTCTTGGCGGCATTTGTGGCCGGTGTGCGCAGTGGCAAACGACCTTGGAACGACGTTGTGCGACGTTTGGATGTATTAGCTGGCGAGATTGGTGCTGGTGTAGATGTGGGTGCAGTCGCGACGGCTGTCTCTGTGCATGCGTCGTGTGTTTGCATGGTCGTCACTGTCGACGCGTTGCTGGTCACTGGCGGTTTGGAGTGCGGTTGGTTGCATGCAGCAAGTGGCGAGCGCAACGACGACGCAGTTGCAGCGACTGCGTTGCCAGTAGCAGCTATGCTCGCAGCAAGATCTCGCGGCACTGCCTCGGTGGCAACAGCAGCAATAGCAGCGTTGTCGCCGCTCATGCTTGTTGCGCTGTCTGGTTGCGTTGTGCGTGACTGTGAGCGCGTGTGTGATTGTGCAGACCTCTTCGCTTGCGCCGACCGACCGATGCAGCTGGCTGACAAGCCCGACTCTCATGGGTAAGCACCAAAATGTCGAAATTTTGGCACTGTATATTTGTGATATTACAATTATACAGTCGTTGTTTTATGTAAATGACACATTCTGACTGTATCGACGACAAACCCACGACAGCCGTTCCTCTACGTGCAAGCAAGAACGGCTCAAACTCACTGGCGCTCGCTTGTTGCTCCAAGGACAGACAGTCAGCATCAGCACCTTTGGAACGTGCCAACGCACATTAAGCGTCTCGTTGACACAATCGCGTCGAGGTTGTCCTGAAGCGTGGAAACCAGCCGTTTTGATAGCGAGTGCTCGATGCTTCACACGAAAGCGCCTCTCGCTACTATTACGACAAACGAGTGGCGCTCGAGGGACGAGTTTCCATTGCGTACGTGTACGTACGAGCGAGAATTCTATTCGCATCAAGCGCGAGCTGCTTCAGCACTCCCATCAGTGTATGCACTTGTGTCTGGCAGATTGGACTCCAATCCTGACAGCTTCGATATGTCGCTCATCGCTCATGACGACGCGACGAGCGCGACTTGCGTTGCGCAGACACCTCTTGCGCAAGATGTAGATCGCAATGACCTCCCACTCTCCTCCTCTATGCCGAGTGTGACCAGGATGCTCGCTCCTGAAGCCACTGTCATCACAGTTGAGCAGTGTGTGCCACACGAGTCATCCGCTGACACACACTCTTGCTTCAGAGGCTTTTATACTTGCACTTTGAAACGCGAGTGCAACTGAACACACGCGCGTCACGCCATGGCGGACGACGTCGTCGCTGTAGCCGCAGCGCGCGCCGAGTTCCAGCGCAAGCAGCGCGATCGCAAGCGCCTCTATCGTGCACGTCTCAAGGTGCATGTGCGCTGTCGCTCTGCGTTTGTATCTATTTGTTGAGCGACTGCTATTGCATGCCGCGTGCGACCAGCACTGACGTGTGTGATGGTGTATGTACATGCGTGTCAGAACGACATGGTTGCGATGCGCGCGCAAGTGAGCGAGCTCGAGGCCGCGTACGAGTCGCTGTATGCACAACGCATCGAACAACAACAGCGACGACAACAGCAGCAGCGACGACAACAGGTCGAATCGGATGCAGTGCCAACGCTCGAAACGCTGCTCACACTCGATGACGACGATATCAACGACTACGGTGATACAATACAGACGCAGGCGCAACGGTACGCAGCTGCGCGCGCCGAGATCGCAACGCTGCGGCGGCAGATCGACGCGCGCAAGAAGCAGCTGAGCGACTTTGATCTGTTCACAGCCTCGCTCGCGTGCTACCTCCACGAGTTCCCATCGCCACCTGGATCTGCGACGTCGTCATCATCATCTGATTCATTATCATCGACAAGTCCACAGGCCACGCTGCCACTATTACAGCCACCACGTACACTGCGGTCACCGTTCGTCTCGCAACTCACAGCTGACGTCTGCCACGAGATCATCCGCGACTGTTATCAGCAGCTCCTGACACGACAACCGACCGGTCGGAGCGTGAGTTCAGGCGCCGAGATGCTCGGCTGGACCGACGCGCGCTGCGTTGACGGCCCAACGCTGCAGTTTGCGCTCACCAAAACGTTCCCAACGCTTGATTCGGCGTCGCTCATGGCTCAAACGTGGGACATCCTCACAACGGAGCGCCACATGCGCACGCTCCAGCGCTCAACGACCAACGTGACGATTCTCCAGCGCGTGACCGACGACATTGTGTTGCTCGAGCGCCGCGCCGACCACAAGGAACTCGATTGCATTGCGTGCGTCCACTTGCTCGTGTTTCGGTTCCGTACCGAACGCGGCTGTATCGTCGCATTCAAAGCGCTCAATCCGCCTGGGAGTCCACAGGAACAGGAGGTGACAGCAGCAGGTACAGCAGGAGCAGGAGGAGAAAGAGCAAAGCTCGCGTGGGTCGATACGATGCAGTGGTTTTGCTTTGACGACCTTGCAGATGGCGGCACGCACGTGACGATCGCTGGCCGCACTGCAAACTGCGACGATTCGTACGCGCAATTCTTTCTGTTTGAAGTCGTGACATTTGTCGTGCGATGGGAGAGCGCAGTCGCCGGTGCACGACTATTGCAACTGTGATTCATGCAAAAGATATATAGGTCCACGAGTCTAGCGAGCGTGAAGGCGCGACATGAAAGCGCAAACGAACGTGTCTGGTTGACATTTACGCGTGTTGGTCAGTCAGTCGAGTGCGCATGTGCAACTCTAGCGGCGCTGCTGTTTAGCAGCGGCTTTGACGCGCCGCGCGTGCTTGGGTGCGTTCATGTGCGCGTTGAACTTCTTCACGTCCTTGAACGTCACAGCGCAGACCTGGCACGCAAGTGCTTTAGGTGCAACCGTCAATGTTGCTGCAGCTGCTTTCTTATTCGTTTTCTTATTCTTCCCAGCGTCACGAGCAAGCGCCTTTGCAGCACTCGAAACAGACGCGTCGTTGTCCGAGCTGCTCGCGTCGGCTGCTGCACGCGGGTCAATGGGCGTCGCAGTGCTGTCTTTTGCAAAGATGTAGTAGTGCGCGCCAGTCGTCGATGGCGGCTCACCGCGGAACGACGCGGGGTGCGTGCGCTGCGGCTCGTAGCCCGAGTAGATGCTGCTGTCGAATGGCTCGACCCTGCAGTCGTACACAGTCAGTGCAGTCACAGCGATCGAGTCAGTTTGTCGGATCGTCGAGTCTGTTCATCAATAAGTCACGCAGCTGCGCATGTTGCCGTCTTTATCTATCATTTTTCCTATCGACGGCCACACTGGTGATTGCACCAGACTCGTGACACTGGCTCTTCCACTTCAACTTCAACTGTTTCCACATACCTCACGGTCCTGAAGCCGCTCATACGCGCCTGCTCTTCAACCTGCCAGCGGTTGTAAAAGAGTGTGTTACGCAGCGCGACGAGCACGTGGCCACGCGTCGCATGTACGAACGGCCGCGCTGAATAGAAGAAGCCGCGCAGCAGCAGCTGGTTCTTTGCGACGTCGGCTTCTGTTGCACCACCGAGGTGCGGAAAGTTGAACACAACCGACTGGAACGTATTATCTGTAGAACTGTGTAGCCACGTTTCATGCTCGAGCGCCGTCGCGTCGACGCCAAAGTGCACTTGCGCCTGCCGATAGATACGGGTCAGGTGTGTAAGACGGCAGCACTGTATACTGAATGGTATACAGAGAGAAAGAGACGCACTCCTGCAGCTTCGAGAGCGTCGGCGTTCAGCAGTGCGTTCGTGTACTTCTCCTTGACCTCGCGCTTCGAGTCGTAGCACGTCGCAACGATGTTACGGCCGCCCTGTGTATGAGTGTATGAGTGTGTAAGTGAGAGAGAGATAGCAGTGGACATATGTACAGCGGCATGTACGTCATGCAATGGAGTCACGAACGCGGTCTGTACCAGAAAGACTGCGAGTGCGAGCGAGAACGACAGGTCGCCGTCGCCGACGACGAGGATGCGCTGTCGGTCGCTGAATGGACCGAGGTGCTTTGGGTTCGGATTCGACGACGTTGCGAGCGCAAAGAGCGCGTTCGTCTGCGCTTTGGCAGCACGCACTTGTTCGCTCGCGCGCGTGCTGTCGGCCGACACTTTCTTCTGTTGCGTCCGAGCAGCGAGACGACGACGTGGTTGCTCCAGTGAGTGAGTGAGATAGAGCAATACATGTGCATAAATCCAAACTTATAAGCCCGTACACGCACCTTGTCGTGGCGCTTGCGCTTCGTGCGTCCACCGCCGAGGTTGCCGCCTTTGTCCTGCCCCATGCCTGTCAATTTGAGTGAAATTGTGATTGTGTGGCGTTTGAGCCAAACGACTGGTTTGCCAATAGCAACAACAGAGTCCATTTACAGCATAATTTGTATTGACAAATATAGACATCATAAACAACAGTGCAATGCATATCAAACTCTCAATGGCTTCACGTCTCTACATGTGCTACAGCGCGCTGCTCCGCATGCGTACAGTCTCGAGCGATGGCGCGACGTTCTGCACTACACTTGCGCGCAAAGCACTCGGTGTTCCGGCCTCGGCAATGTCGAGTAGCACGCGGTACGTGATGTACATCGGGTCGCGCTTTGTAATACCATACTTCGCAAACTCGCGCTGTTGCCAATCGTCGACTGGCGTATGCGGCGCAACGATCGCACTGCGCATCATGTCCATTGCTGTGTCTATCGGGAACCACTGCACGCGATGGATCTCGGGCGACACGCGCATGCGCTCAACATCACTCGTCATGCGCCAGAACGCGCCAGTTGCGAGATGATTCGTCTCAAACGCCTCGCGCTTTGCTTGCAATGCAGCGTTGACATGCTCAAGTGTCTCGTCACTCATCCACGCAGCGTTCTCGGTCTCGAATGCAACAAAGTTGAACATGCGGTAGCGTCGCTGCTGGATCGCTTTCGTGAGCTTCTCGCCTAGAAAGTGCGTGTGTGCAAGACCTGCAGCTGTTGGGAGTCCGAGGAACTCTTCCTGTAGTTCGCGCAATGCTGTCGCTTCGAGCGTTGCGTCACAGTCATCGACGACGCCGCCTGGGAACTTCCACTCGCCTGGGTACCGCATCACGCGCGTCTGCGTCTCGGTCGAGCGCAGCCAGTTCTTCACCTCGCTCTGACCGAGCAAGACCTCCCACGACTTGTCGACGTCAGCATTGCCGCCGTGGCGAGGCCGTAGCCGCAGACACACGAGTGTCGCGGCATTCATGATTGTAATGCTTTCGTCGTCTCCCATTGTGCAGCGACGCGACGTTGTTGTCGTCGTCGTGCGCTGCCACCACCGCACGAAGAGCGCTGCAATGGTTGTTCGTGTGAAGTGCCTTGACTTGTTGAATTTGGCAGCCGAGTCAATATTATGTTGTCCTATAAATATCTGTTATTTCTAGGGTTTGCTGGAGCTGAACGAGGATACAATTATTTTTCCCAGTGACACGCGCCTACCTTTTCACTTGCGATCACCCGCTATATATGCGATAAATTAATTGGTGTTGTTGTTTTTATTGTGTGTGCATCAACTTGACAAAAGAAAATCAACAGCCTGGCTGTGGACTTTGCGATCTACTCGATGACTGTCAGTGAGCAGTACTACCGACCGATCGCAGGCGTGTACTTTGCACTCGCAAGCGTCCACGCACTGCTCGTTGTGCACCACGTGGTCCAGTCCGTGCAGGCACGGCGGCTCGTGTTCCGGATGCCACGCTCCGAGCTGTCGCCGTCATCGTCAGTGCGAGTGACGTCGATAACTTCGTCAACGCGCGTGTAGTCGTCGACTTCGCTGTCAGCTGTGCCTATGCCTAAGGTTGCAAGCATCCGACAGTCGTCGTCAGTACGGACTGAACGACTCGAATCACAGCGAGCATCATCGATGCAGCAGCCGCTTCCAGTCACCACGTCACGATGGAGGCATCTTGACGGATGGCGTCGCTCTCTGTACGTTGTAACGCAGCTCTGGACGTTGCTGCGTGCGCTCGCTGCGCCGTTTGACGTGCGCCACAAGCACTACGGCGTCGTGTTCCTTCTACGCGAACTTGTATTGACGTTCCTGCAGTCGGTTCAGACGTACCGCCTCAGTCGCCTCGCGACGCAGATCTGGATGAACAACCTCATGGTCGCGCTCCTCGTGCTCAACTGCTGGGCGACGCCATTGCTGCAGTACGTCCTCGGTGCGCGCGTCGGTCACGTGCGGCTCTGC
>JAADWX010000578.1:0-18746 GCA_023336405.1 Globisporangium echinulatum | reverse complement strand
GTATCAAGTGCCAGCTGCGCAGTGTCGCGTTGCTGCTGAAAATGATGGAGCACTATCGAACAAGGACATCATCGCACGCATGCACGCACGTGCGCTCGCTCGCATCAGTTGGTGCTCATGTGCGTCTGGTTCGGATGGTTCTGATGGGGCCAAGCTGGTTTCTTGAGCGATGACTGCTGCATTTCTGAAGTGCTTGATGAAGTTGGTATGAAAAATGCAAACTAAGATTCGTTTTTGTATATTAGATTCGAGTGCACGCAATTCATCATTATTGTACCCTAGCAGGTATACTGTATGTATTCTCAGCAGCAATCGGTTGACAGAGAGGTATGCTCGCTAACAAAGCAGAGATTCTGACAGTGATGTGCAATACAGATTTGCTTCTCGAAACCTGAATTTCAACTGCAATACCAAAGTTTGCAGGCACTCAACGTACCGAAACCGAGGCAACGCACACACATATGTGATGTGGCAGGTTGTCTGAACGAGCTTGTGCTGGTGCGTGCGCTTGCTCTTGTTTGTTCATGTCGCTGGGCGGCATCTCTAGCACCAACATCCACGACCTCGCGCTGGCTGGTGCCACGAGCAACAACTCGAGTGGTGCGTGGCAACAACAGCAAGTGCTTTCGGCGTGCAGGTGACACGAGTCGTCAGTGCACACGCGTTGCTGGCTTTCTCTAACTCTCTCTCTCTCTCTCTTGTCCGCCTCCCTCCTCCAATCGCTCGATCACTCATTCAACATCTGTCCCTTAGCTCGCGGTTTTGGATCGCTCACGTGTAGGTTCGATTTGCACTTGCATTTTGTATACTCGAGCAGTCAGTCACCAAGATGCAGCGAGATTCAACTTGCGGCGACGCATGTGACAGTCTCAGGCGATTGGTGGGTGGTGGGTCGTATGGCGTTGCTGTCGCTCTCTTGCGCCATTCGCCAGTGCGCTGGCGGCGCGTGCTCTCACGCACGCTTGCTGCACTCGTCCAATCTTGCGGCTGCGCTGCAGTGCTTCAGCCTCGTGCACTTTTCAGCAACAACAACAGCAAAAAGCAAAAAAACAAAAACACCTTGCAGCAACAACAACGAGCAGCAACACAACTGAATTTGCGCACTCGAACGCACTCGTCGCCTTCACTCGTCAACAGCAACAGCAACAACCCACCGAACAACAACTACACCGAGCAGTTGCGATGATGCCCAAGCTCCCGCCGCTCTCTGTGCTTCTGCCGCCACGCGAGCCATTCACGTTCCACAGTGCAGCCGAGAGCTACAACTACAGCCAGCAGCAGCAACACACATGCTGCTCTGTACCAGCAGCGCCGCAACACTACAGCCAGCACTACCCGCAACAGCAACAACAGCAGATGCACTACCACCAGCAACAACACCAACCGATGCACTATGAACAGCAACAGCCAATGCACTACCAGCAACAACAGCCGCAACAGTTTGCAGAACACTACAACAACAACAATTGCTATGCGCAACAACATGCTGCATCGTCTGCACCAACGTCACCATCGAGTCCAACGTGGTGGCAGCAACCGCGACCGACGATGTTGCTAGTATCGAATGGTTGCGGTCGCTCAGCGCCGTTCTGGAAGAACACACGCGGCCTTGGCGACGCAGCACAGCGGCTGCGTGAACTGCCAACGTCACTGTCGTCGTCGTCACTGTCGTCGATGGCATCATCATCAACATCATCGTCGCCAGCATCGTCGCCATCGAAAGTTCCAGCTGCAACGGTCGTGCGACCAAAGAAGTCGCGGTACTTGCGCGAAATGGACCGGCGTGCAATCATCAAGCGCCTCGACAATGGCGAGAAGCAATGCGCGCTTGCAAAGGAGTTTAGCGTCAGTCGGTCGTCGATTTGCAATTTGTTCAAGCACCGCGACGAGGTCTTGTCGCGCGCAGCACACCAGAGTCCGTTCTCCAAGCACCCAAAGAAGTGCAAGAAGCAACAATCGCAGCCACCGCGGCGCTTTGCATAAGCGACTCGCTTGTGCTGCAGTTAGTTAGTTGGCGCCAACGGAAGCGCGATAGAGTATTTAGCATCGATAGGAAATGGACAATGTTGTCTATTGATTTTGCATTGTCTGCTTGCTCTTGCAAATGTTGCGCTTGTTTGCACGTAGTGCATGCGTTGCAAGACTGATTGCACTTGAAGCGACACAAGTGCCAAGCAAGTTCGAGCTGTGCTGAACTTTGCGTCACATGGTCCTTGACAAGGTTCGCTGCGAATCTTGCTAACGCAAACGTGACAGCACACTGGACTTGTGGCAAGATGCGCTTGGGAGGGAAGGACGATGAGGTCAGCAATAGCCACCCAAACAGTACACACTGTGGTTACAAGGAGATGGTGGTGGCTTGACTTCGATCCGAAGGCGCCGACGCTGAACGAGTTGCACACGACACACAATAGCCACTCGACCTCGCTCATGCTCTCGCAGGCTCCATTTCTCTCAACGCAGTAGGACTCAAACCGAATTGATACTTTGCAAAGCGAGATGACGACAGTCGGTAGAAGAGACGTGCACTGCGCGTGCGAGCGAGAGTGGGCAAAAGCAGCTGAAGACCAGCGATCGAGCGATGCAGTGCTGATGTCGTAGAGAGTGTGCGAGAACGTTATGGAATGCCGTCCTATTATTTCGATGTAGCCTATGTATGTGGGTATTTATTGTGCTATACGCGTAAGGTTTGTATAAAATATCGATATAGCCTCCATTTGTAGCATGATTCACAGCTGGGTTGCAGTAAACATTTGCATGAACTCATTTACAAAATTTGCTCATACGACCAGCTTCAGTGTCGGACATATTTTTGCACGATAGTTTGGATTGCTTGCTTGCTTGCAACGACAACACAAAACAGCGACGATGCCTGCCGACGACATGCCCAACGACTTCCGCGCGCTGCTGCAGCACGCCGACGACGTCGCAGCTGTACGTACACCGACGCATACTCTACACATCCCACTACCGACAATGTGCTCTCTCCACAAGGTAGCAGCAAACGCTGCGATCCATACAAACAGAATACTAACATCCCATACACAACCACTGCAGGAGCCGAGCTCCGAGTCTGAGCCGTACGCGTCGCACTACCGCGCGCGCGAGATCCTGCAAAAGCTGCTCGCATCCCACATCTCACCACTCGTACGTCTCACTGCAGTATTGTAAGGGTACCGTCTTATTCACTCACTTACACAATCGTACTCACACTCGCCTATAGGAGACGGCACTCGTGAACGCCAAGCTCGGCGCGCTCTATCTGCACGTCGAAGAGCCACACAGTGCGTCTGCACACTTGTCATGTCTATACATGTATACCGATGGATCCTTATGTGTATACTTGTATACGACAGATGCGCAGCCAGCACTTGAGGCTGCAGCAACGTTGCTATGTCCCGAGTTGCTCGCGTTTGCAACTGCTGCTGTACCTGAACAGACCGACAACAGCAGTAGCAACAACAACACGACTACAAGCGACGTTGACAACTTGCTCGCAGTGCTCCCGCAACTGCAGATTCCATCGACTGCAAACGCATTTACAACTGAAGTGCTCGGTATGTTGCATTATGTTGCATTACGTTGCGTTATGTTGCAGCAATTTGCAAAAATGTGTGTCGCCATTTGGGTTGTTTGTGTTGTGGAATGCATGTGCAATCGGGACTGGTCGACCAGTACGCCATTGCAAAAATGTGGAAACTTGGATCTGACCTCGCTCGCTCTCTTGCGCTCGCTCTCTTGCCATTATATCCGGATACAAGAGCTCGTGAACCAGCTCGGGATCTTGTGGTCGAACCGATCGCATCCAATTCGCGCGCTTTGCTACTTTCAAGCGTGCGAACGCTTTTGCGCTGCCCAATCCGATGATACCGATGATACCGAAACCAACACTGATACCGATGATATCAAATACAACAACGACAACGACACCGACGACGTGCGCAAACACGCCAACTTTTACCTCGCGCAGGTGTTTGGGACCCTCGAGCTCCCCGAGGCGTCAGCGCAGCACTGTCTCGCAACGCTTGAGCTGCAGTTGCGGCCATTGGTATTGCAAAAAGTATCAAATGAGTATCAAGACCTTGCAGCCGACTGGATCAAGAACGCGCTGCGGCTCGTTGAGTTTTACGTCGGGAGCGACAGTTTGTGCGACGCAGCGATCTGTTTGCAAGCCGCCGACTGCTTGCTTGCTGGTACTTTTGGTACCAATACGATTGATACCAACGCTGATACCAATGACGACGAGACAAGCGCTGTCCAGCGTGCCGAAGTCCAGCTGCTCTGGGCCAAACTGCACGAAGCGACGCTCAAGATGGCGCAGTTTGCGACTGACGGATATGCGCCACCACCTGCTGCGCATTTGGTATCACCAATTGCTAAACGCATGGCGCGTACCATTGCTGCTGCTACACCATTGGTGTCAACATTTGATACATTTGACACCAAAATGGAAACCGACGACGTTTCCCAGCTCGTGCCGTATGTGGCAGTCATCGACTTTGCAGCTGCGCGCACGGTCTTTAAACGTGCAATGCGCGCATGCGCCGCCGCAAAGCGCGTGCTCGTGCTCGACGGATTTGTGACGCAGCACGTGCGCGTCGTGCAGCTCGAGAGTTTGCTGTACAAGCGCCTGCTCCACTGGGAGACCGACGGAAAGCGGCAAGTTGCAATGCAATTGCGGCGACTCGCGTTACTAAGCGGATTGCTAAACGAGCAGCTCAATACCGACGCGTACAGCGCGCTGATCCAGGAGCTCAGCTATGAAGCAGCCGAAGTTGCTGCGGACGTATTTGATCTGAAGAATGACCAACGCAGTACCAAAAGTACCAAAAGTATCAACAGTACCAACGGTGATGACAAAACGAATGCGTATGCGCTGAAAGCGATCAGTTGGTACCATCAGTACGTGCTCCTGTTCTACCCGCGTGGTACGTCTGGTACTGTTGATACCAAATACGTACCGACCGGCACAGCAGTGCAATTGCCAACGACCACAATGGCTGCATGCGACATGCGGTCGCTGCTACTTGGGTACTTTGGCCTCGCGCGCGTGTGTGGGCGACTGCAGTTTAGCAAAAACCACAACGACCGCACATTGCTGTGCTGGAAACAGAGCCTCGCGTACCACGAAGCTGTGATTGAGCTCGTGCGCAAGTTTGAAGCATCGCATACTGCAGACGAGACAAATGAGCTCCACGACCGTTTTGGTGCGGAACTGGCTATCAGCCGCGAAATGGTCGAGCTGTTGCCCGAGCGAATCAACCAGCTCGTGTACAACAACGTCGTGCTGTGAGCAAAGTGGTGCAATATATGAGTGTGCAATGGTGCAATCACCGTAACTCAAAAACCACACCGACTCGTTCGTTTCACTTGTATGCATTCTCGCGCTGGCTCTCTCGGTTGCTACGGGTCATCACGTCCTACTGCTGCTGCTGCTACTACTGCTAATTCGTCGAGTGGTGCTAACCGTGTATGCGAGTGGTGCGTGTGCTAGTGTATAGACCTGGCTAGTACAGCGCCATCTGCCGTGCGCGCGCGCTGGGCGAGAAGCGGACACGGCAAGTGCTGCCTCTGCGCGCTTCCGCCGGACGCGCTCGCACTACAGTCGTCTATCGCTGCGAATGCGGTTGCACCACACCACACCGCATACTTCCTCATCCTTCACTCAAGTGACCATCGTGCTGCTATCGGCTGTCTCGTATCTACTGCTGATCTGCTCCATCGACCACTTGTCTTGTCCATCATCTACTTGGCAACTGGCGAAAGTGGTGTAGGTGCCGTTGTTGACACTGTCGTCGTTGCACCACCACCACTCCGACTCTCTCCATGCTGCATCTGCGACTCCAGCAACTGCTGAATCGCGTCGTCGTCGTCGTCTTTCACAACCACTGCACCACTCGTTGCACCACCAAGCTTTTCGGGCCGCACGAGCATAAAGCTCTCGCTCTCGTTTGCAACGTACGCTGGGACACGCGCCCGCAGTGTCGCATCGATCAGCCGGTTGTTGTCGCGAATGCGCACCGAGACGTACTGCCGCGTGACGCTCGCGACCTGGTGCGTGATCGTCCCGACGTACTGCTGCAGCAGCTCTTCAGCAGCGCCAGTGTCGCGCACGAGCTTTTCAACGAGCTGTTTGAGACCTTTCGTGGTTTTTGCAGTCGCGCGGCCTTCGACGCGTGTGGTTTGGACAATTGGCTCGAGCAGTGCGGTTGTTTCGCGCAACGTCGCAACATCGCTCGTGACTTCCGCCTGCAAGTGCTTGAACTGAGTGGTGAGCTGCTGGACGGTGCGCGCTAGTGCGTCAGTGGTTGGTGGTGCAGGAGTGGTGCTAGCTGTTTGGGTTGCACCACTAGCGCTCTTGGGCCGTGTCTTCGTTGCACTGCTACTTCCATTACTGCTTGTTTGGTAGTTTTTGTCACTTGCACCACTTGTACCAGCAGCTTGCAACTTGGTCCACTTGTCAGCGTCATTGTGGTTTTTCGTTTCAACGTCGGCAACCCTCAGCTGCAACGCGCGGATCTGCGCCGCGACCGACGACGACGCGTCGTGCCACGAGCCAAACTCGCCTTCGAGCTGCTGGAGCCACTCCTCAAACTCGCTGCAGCGTGCGTCAAACCGGCTCTCGAGCGCGACGCGCTGCTTGCTTTCGATAACTAAACGCTCGTCAAAGTACGCGCTGAGCTTGGCGAGCGACGCTTCGTGCTCTTCTGCGAGCGCGCTGAGAACCGTTTCGTACGTTAGCCCCGAGAGTGGTGGTGTGGGTGATGACGAGCCAGTTGGTGTCGACTCGTCTTTACGGTGAGCAGTCAGCTGCAACTCGATCTCGCGTTTTGTGGTTTGTTCGACAGTGGTTGCAAGTTGCTCGTTCACGCGTTCGACGCACTTGGTTTCAAGCTCGGTCGTTGCTGAATAAGAGTACGTACAAGTGAGGGATCATACGCGGTTACAGACTGCAAAAAACACAGACAACCAAGAAACCACAAGCAGCCACCCACATACCTGCCAGCACTTTGGTGTCGATGTCGTCCCGCAACGTCTGCACAAGCGTCTTCACGTGGCTGTGCTTACCGTGTTTCCCAGTCGGCACGCCGAGCACTTTTGCGATCTGCGCGAGTTGCGACTGGAACGCGCTCTGTCGCCCCTCGAGCGTCGACACGCGGTCGCTCATGGCGCTCCCGACACCACCAACTGGCAACTGCGTGGTCGTCGTGGTTGTGGTTGTCGATTGTGGTGGTGGTGATTGTGGTGGGAGTGGTGGTGGCGGTTGTTGCTGCAGTGCACCACTCATTGCAAGTGCAGGTGGCTTGGTTGCACCACTACTTGCAGTGTTGGTTGCACCACTATTGCTCAAACCAGCAGGAGTGGTGCAACTTCCACTTGCAGTGGTTGCGCCAGATGACACCAGCAGTGGTGCAACGACTGTGTTCCCCATGCCGCGCTGCAGTAGCGACGTGACTTGCTGCTGCAGTGTCTGGAGCTGCATCTCGAGCTCTGAGACGCGACTCTTCAGTGGCTCGCAGTTGCACGTTGCACCACTACTTGTGCCACTGAGTGGTGCAACGCCCAATCCAGGCGGCTGCTGGGGTTTGCGGACTTGCTGGGCGATCTGACTAAGTACGAATTCCTGCAACGCAGTTGCAAACTCGCGCGATTTCGTTGCAACGTGGCCACTCGCGTGGTCCAGTGGTTCGTAGTTGGTGCTATACGCCTGTGTTGCATACTGGTGGGTTTGGTGGGTTTTATGGGCAGCAGGGACAAACGGCAATGCCGACGCTGCGTGACTGAGACTCGCAGTCGGGAGCGACTGGCGCCGCAACGAACTGTCAAATGGCGATGTGGTCGCTGCAAAGTGGTTTGCGTCATTCGTGGTGGTTTTTGACGACGCCATCATGGCAGTCGGCTGGAACGCTGGCTGGAGGTACGACAGGTACGACGGTAACGCTTCCTCTTCGCGCTCTTCCTCTTCGGGCGCCATGCGGCTCCAGAGGAAACGCGATGCTGCGTGGACGTTGCCGGACCCGATCACGCCATGGTTATTGGCGGTCGTGGTGTTCGTAGTGCTACTGCTGCTGCCTGCTGCAGACGACGTGGTGTCAAATCGCCACATTGCAGTTGCAGCAGGCGCTGCTACGTCGCGACTCGATGCGAGTGCAGTCGCTGGTGGTTGTGGTGCTGGGGGTGTTGGTGTCACTGCTGTTACTGCTGTTGCGACTGCTGTCGTCGTCGCTTCAGCCGCGACTGACGCGGACGCACCGGAAGCAGCGCCGCTGGACGGTTCGTTTGCACGCCACATGCTGCAAACGCTCGCGTCGAATGGCAGGCGTGAACGTGCGGGCGATAAATGCAAGTATACTGTCAGCGCAAGAAATATACGATCGATTTTGCCGCAATTGAATCCGAGCACTGACATGAACCAAAAAGGGAACTCTTATCAACTGAGCTTCATTGGGTACTTTTGGTTACATATACACTTGATTTTGCTTGAGAAGTTCTTCCACATAATTAAGTCACTCGTGTGTCCATTCACTGCTAGAGGTCTAACTTGACTTTAGTGAGCGAGGAACTTTTTCATACAAAATATAGTCACTCGAGAGTCCTCGTATCCATTTGCATCGAATCTGAAAATAGAAAATATCTTGTTGTACAGTTTTACGACTGTTCGCACACAGGAGGCACTTATCAATACAATTCCAAGCTGATAGCTGGCATTTATGGTCCTTATGCTCTTGTGACACGCATGAGCTGCTGCCGACAAGACAAACGCGCAAGCAGCTCACATTGCGGGTGCGTGCACTGCAATGCATCGCCCTCGCCCTCCAGAGCTGAGCGGGTATGCGTGTCAAGCATGAACGTGCGTGTGCACTCGTCAATGACGACGTTGCGCTCGCTACCTACAAGCTGCAAGCTGCAAACTGCAAACTGCGACTCGAAGCCCTTGCCGCCCCGATCGTCTTCCATCGACAGCCACAGCCAGACGGCTACCATGGAATAGACGAATGGATCCACAAAGGATCGCAGACCAGCAACGACAGACTACAGCAGCAGATCAGCAGCCAGCAGCGCGAGCTGCCTGCCACTTTCCAACTTGCCGCCTTACAACCACAACGACAAGACAAGACAAAACAGTAGCCGCAGCTACGACTGTGACCGACCTCGCACATCCACAGACAAACACGCAATGCGCAGCGAGACGCTCAAGCCCGTCGTGCGGTTCGCAAGCGCGTGCGTCGCACTTGCACTCCTCGCGCTCTCGATCGCGGGCTTTGACCACCTCGCACGGTCGCACACAACGCCATTTGAAGGTGCAACAACGTTTGCGTGCCTCTGTTTCCTCGGCGTCTGCTGCGGTGCGCTGCTCGCGCTTGCCGAGGTCCATTGGAACCGGTTCTTCTACCTCTTTGGGTTTCTACGGTACCGCTTCGGTCGTGCGATTGTGTTTGCAATTGCTGGTGTCATGGTCGCGCTCATTGGTCAGAACCTCGATAGCCAGTGCGCGTGCAAGTCGTACGTGATCTTGGTCATCGAAGGCGTTGCGTGCGTCGGCATGGCGACTGTCCATCTCGTTGCGATCGTCATGCTTGGGAACAACACACTGCCAGGAGTAGCAAGTAGTGCAAGTAGAAGGGCATCTACTGCGTTTGAGCAGCAGCCGGTTGTATTGCGCCTGCAGAGTCCAAACGAGCAACAGATGGCAGCAGCAGCTACGACGTCGCCAGTGGTGCTGACGACGAGTAGCTCTGGAGCAGTGGTTGCCGATGCGCCAGCACCAACACGCAGTGAAGATCCAAACCAGCCAGCGTGGATGAACGCGTGAGTGGGCGCGATGCATCATGTACGAGACAGCAGCAGCAGCAGCAAGCTCACGGCCAGGTCGTCTCGACCTCGACGAGCGCTATCGAGCTATCCATTGACGACTTGTGTCAGCAAAGATCGCGATTGGTGTTCCTTGTGTGGCTGACACTACGACCTTCACTCCTCAGTCCATGCACCATTCCATTTCTCTTGCTCTTCCGTCTTTCCACTTCTGCACCAAAGTCGTAGATTAGTATCCTAATGTAGGGTCCTAAATCTCTTTCCGGATCGCGTGCGTTTGTTCGTCGTACTGAAAGCCCTGCTTTACAAACGCCGGTGAACTAAAAAACTCGCTGAGGTCGTAGATCCCAACGGCTTTCGCTTTCGTGAGCAAGTCTGCACTGAGCACCGACAGCGTCGTGGTCCGGCGCTCGTGCGCGAGCATCTTGGCGGCGCTCTTCTGCGTCTGTACTCGCAATTGGTGGTACGCGTGCGCGGTTGTAAAGAGCTCGTGGAGCACGTGCATCAACAAGACATTGTTGTCTTGGCGATAGACCAAGTACGGCCGAAAGAGCCGGCGCCACTGCCGCTTGAACGTGTACTTTTGCGCTTCACACAAACTCTCGGTCATGACGCGGATCGCAAAGTCGACGTCGTCGTTCACGACGCTGTCGCGCAAGTGCATGCGCGCGTACGCTTCAGCCATGCGGAAGAGCGACTCGATGTGGCGCACGGCAATCGGAACTGCGCCCGTGTGCTGCGACGCTTTGCGCAGTTGCGCGTAGAACGTCTCGACTTTGCGCGTGTCGACGTCGCTGCTCATGACCGGATTCACAAACGTGCGCGCGTACAGAATGTACTTTTGGAGCACGTCTTGGCGGAGCGTCAGACCATCCTGCATGCCATTGTCTAGGCCAGTACTGGCTGTCGAGTCGCTAGTGTCGTGGACGTGGAGCGCGCTGAGTCGAGTCGTCTGGCTGTCTGGATCAGCCGAGTCGAGGCCATCACTCACCGCCTCCTCCTCACTTGCTTTTGGTTTACTGCTGTTGGAGCGCATGTGGCTCGCAATCACAAAGTCTGCAAGTCGCGCATCGTCAACAGGGTCCACTCTGTCCTGCAGGACACACAAGACGTCAAAGCGCTGGAGGATCGGGTCCGTGAGCTCGACGTTCTCAGCAAATGTGCGAGCCGCGTTGTACCGGCCGCCAATCGGGTTCGCAGCTGCAATGACCGAGCACCGCGCCTGGAGCGACGTCACGATGCCCGCTTTCGACACCGAAATGCTCTGCTGCTCCATCGCTTCGTGGATACTCGTGCGATCTTGCTCGTTCATTTTGTCAAACTCGTCGATGAGACACACGCCTTTGTCGGCGAGGACCAATGCGCCGCCTTGGAGGACCCACTCTTTCGTGAACGGATCGCGTGTCACGCCGGCCGTGAGACCAACAGCTGACGCGCCTTTGCCAGTCGAGTACACGGCACGCGGTGCTGTCGATTGACAGAACCGAAGGAACTGGGATTTCGCCGTCCCTGGGTCGCCTACCAGTAGGACGTTGAGGTCGCCCCGCACCCGCGAGTTCCGGATAAACTTGGGTTTGCCGCCAAAGAGAGCAAGCGCTAAGCCAGTTTTCACGTGGGTGTGCCCATAAATCGACGGCGCAATGCTGTTGATCAGCACTTGTGCAATGTTCGGGTGCTTACTCAACTTGAGAATCGCGCGCTTGTCTTCGGCAGTTAGCACCTTGGCACCCAACACGTCGGCCCGCCGCTCGACGTGGTTTGCTTCAATGACGGTCCGAAACACTGGGAAGCCGTCGCGGAGGTTCAGCGTCGGGTCCGGCGTGTTTGTGTAGATACCAGTGATCGCAACTTCGTCGCCTGGGCGCGCACGGTCGATGAGGTCCCCGAGTAGCACAACGTCTTTGCTCCGTGGGACGCGACCGGGTGGGACACTCCCAGGCGATTCCTGGAGCGTTATCTTTTGGTAGTTGCGGTACACGGTCTGTTCGGTATTCAGCGGGAACGGGCCGCGGTGCTGGCACTCGGGACACGCATTGAGTTTCACTTCGAGATGGGACTGTTGCGTGAAGGGTCCTAATATAGCACCACACCCGGGACAGTTGACTTTCACGAGCTTGAGCTGCGGAAACACCGACGTGCGACGCGTGACGACGCCCGAGACTTTGATGAGAAAGTTGAGGTGCGCGGTCCGGAGGTCCCGGAGGTTCTCCGTGCCTGGCAGATCGAGGATCCGCACAAAGATCTCGTGGTGGATTGTCGCATAGTACGGAAACAGCGCTAGGACTACGTCGCGCGCGACGTCTTCGAGGATCGCGAGCATGTCTTTTGGCGCTTCGACGATCCACGCCGCGATCATCGACATCGACTGAATGACGTCGCCAATTTCGATCTCGAGCGACTGCTCGTTGCGCTGCGCCATCTTGACGATCTTTTGGTGGTACACGAGCTGACCGGAGCGGTCCGTGAACGTGTTGAGGAAGTTCTTCTGCTCGTAGTTGTAGTAGTAGCAAGTGGAGAGACAGAGAGAGAGAGTGAGAGTTAGTATATCGGAGTGTATAACACTAATATAGGACAGTATGGCAGCATCAATACAAAACACGCGAAATAGAAAACACGCTAACGCAGACAAACTACACTAGAAACATCTAATACAGGACCACCCTACTATAGGACACACACATGCCATTCCCATTGTCCCACAGCAACGTACAAAGCGGCGCTTGATCTCGTTCCGCGGCCGTTCAGTTGCAATCCACTCGCGCAGCGGGACGTCAAAGTGCTCGAGGTTGATGATCTCGTCGTCGTCGTCGAGCTCACGAGTTGGTCGGTCGCCATCAAAGCCGCTAAGGTCGTCGCGTCGAAAGCGCCGCCGATGCGCGTCGTCGCGCTCCATCTCCTGGTCTTCTTGGAACACTTGGGCAATGCGGCCTTCGCGCGCGTCGCGGCGGTTCAGTTCGTCTTCAACAAGGCGCCGTGTGTCCATGTCCATGTCGGCAAAGCGCCGGTCGTCGAGCTGCTCGGCGTCGTACCGATCGAGCGTCTCCATGCGCCGGTAGTCCCTATACAGTCACAAACGACCATCACTAAGTGTCCTAATCAGCAGCTACATACAACAACCAAGAACTACCTACAATACGAACGTACATCTCAGCGTGCTCAACGAGGTCTTCGCCGTCGTCGTCGTCTTCTTCCGAGAAGTACTGGCGCTCGCGCTGCTGAATGTCGAGCTCATCGACAATGTCGTCGTCGAGCTCATCGGCCTGGTCGCCATAGTTGTCGTCATCTCCATCGTCCTCGATGATGTCGTCGTTGTCGTCGTGGACGTCGGCGAAGTCGTCGCGGAACGCCGGACGAGCTGCATCGAGATCGCCTGCATCGCTACCGTCGCCATCGCTGTTGTCGCCATCATCGCCGTCGCCGTCGCCATCGCCAGGGGCTGCGCTTGCGGAGCCACGTCGGAGCCGCCGGCGCTTGCGGCTCGGCTCGCTCGTTTGCTGTTGTTGGTCGTTGCTGTCGCTGTCGAGGTCGCTGTCGAGCCCAGCGTTGCGTGCAATTGCTGCAGGTGTCGGCACGCCGTCGCTTGTTAGGTCGTCGTTGTTGATGTTGTTCGCATTGCTGCTGCGCGCACGTGGCGAGCTGCTGGGTGACGCCATGGTGGTGTCTGTTGCTTGTTGCTGCAGGTCGAGTTGTCGATTGCTCGGATGCGCTTTGCTTGCAAGTGTATTTGCTTGATGGTGCTGGTGCTGCCTGTTAATTTTGGAGGATTATTTCATCAAAATTCAAACAGGCATTATACATTTCAATTGGGCATTTTTCTTGTATCGCAGGTTTCAGGTGGTGGTTTCAGGTGGTGGTTTCGCGTTCCTGCAAATGCAATGAAACAAGCAATATATATTGTAGTGGTATTGTTAATGCCATCAGTCAGTGCCTTCCCACAACAGTTGATGTCAACTATACAACACTATTGTCATCAATATCTATTTCACCAGTTAAGACCTTGCCACTGTTTCTAAAGACAATTGAGCCAACACTATATTGTATTGTATTATAGTTCAATATTGAGCAACAATTATTAAATTCTCACCACATAATACTATTGGTGATAATGTTAGGTTTCTGTAAATTATGCAACCATGCTGTGTACATTTAGCAATCAAGCTAAAAGCGAGTTCACATTTTGCGAGATATCAGCAATAAACAAGAAATTGTATCTAATCTATGAAACCAACCTAGGGTAGGGAGGGATGAGCGTCTAAGTAATCTTGGGAGGGGAAGAGCGTTTAAGCAAGAGAATGTCAGTTTGGTATATTTCATTTTATGTAAAAACTTCCTTTTATATTGAAATTACATTTCACATCGACATTACATTTCAAACAATCACTTCACGTATCCGATGGGCATTTTACATTCATGTTTCTAACAACATATAACATTTAGATGATAATATGTCAATCACATCTTCATATTTCGTAAGAATTTCAAACGGGATTTTTATGTTTCATCGAATTTAACACATCGAATACAACTCATAAATCGCAAAGCATACGCTGGAACAAAATGACAGTCGTATAGACCATGTGTCGTTTCATCATGTTGTTTTAATTTCGTATTCCCGCCAAATGCATTGAATCACATATGTACAAATATGTATGTACAAATACAGAGTATAGTTTTATACTGCCACCAGTTAAAGCCTTGCCACAATTTGTCGGCAGAAACGCAGAGACCAGTTGTCCAATCGCGACGATTGGCAGCAGCTCAGCAGATCGCAGCGTTTTGTACAATCATATGGCTACTCAACTCTGGCACCGCAATTTTTGTGGGTTTGTATGATGTGGTACACACACAATCTAGTAAGAGTGCTTGACTTTCGACTTTCTTTCCCAATCCATACCCTAACCCCGCGTTGCAAGCTATACGTCTAAACGTACTTACACGTAATAAATGCAGGCACATACGACACTACCGCAACACGACTACACAAGAACTCGTTTACAACAACACAAACACACCACACACCACACGAACAGCGAGCACTTCGCTGTCGTCACGTCACTCTCGCACTCACAACCCATGATCATCATATGCTCGCACGTGCAAACCAGCGACTACCCCACGCCTCACGCAGTCATCACGACCACCGAACGCTCGCACATGCACTCACCACACTGCCGCACTGAAACACAACGTTTTAAACGAGCAGAACTACAACCACTCCAACGATTATCTTGACCTATAACATTGCATATACAGCTACGACACGCACACATTAACAGACGCATCGCAACCAGAAACCAAACACCAGCTGCGATGTCTGGTGCCAGCCAAAACACAACACGCACAGAAGATGTCGAGAACGTTCATCATGTGTGTGATAAGGTTAAAGTGATAACGAAACAAACGTTCGAGACGTAAGCTGCGTGTTTTAAGTACCTCGCAAAATATACAAAAGAACTGACGAGGTGTGTCGACATCACGCCTACCTATATCTCCATCGTAGTACTCTACTTGGCCTCGATGTTGTAGCATTGTGCGACACTGTAGAAGTATATAACAAGTACATCAATGTCGCGCGTAATCAACGTGCCAAGAACACGACGACGAACATCATGATTCCCGCTATGTTTGGCACATATACATGTGTGTGCAAACATGCGGGCAAACCCCGCAATCAAAGCAACAGGAAACAGCCGCTCAAGATACGGAAAATCGGATTCAAGGCCAAGTACGTGGTTGAGTGGATGAATGCTGTGCTGATCAGCGCTATCACATAATGCTTGCGTTCAAGATACAGATGAAAGATGGAAAGTGTGCTTTACTAGCCACATCAACCGACACCGATCTTCGGCTAGCGTGCGAAGTCCTACCGACAGACCGGCACACCCCGATGCAGTATCATGAAATACATGAGAGCAAAAACATGATACCGAGTGTCAACGAAAGATATTCGTAAGGTGGTTACTCGTATGAGAAATACGACTATACGCTCAACAAGCTTGAAGGCCGACCTCAGCAGCGATGACGGCAACACTGCTCGACTTGTTACGGAATAGGTCGATGGCAAAGTGATGGTGCGGCAACACCGATGATTTCGTACCTTTAATGTTGCACTGACTGGCTATTTATTTTACAGCATATTTTATCGTTCAAACACTCGTCCGAATCATTGCCTTTCAACCCGGCCACAACGCTGGATGTTTGCGAAAATACAAATTGTTTTGCACATCGACGCAATGCACAACACCAACAAACGGAACCACAAACTGTTCAGCACTATGATTCAATATACGTTTGGTAAAAGACAGAACGTTCAAGTACGTTTGCGTCTGTTGTATGCCACATTTGCGGCCTGCAGTCAACTCTACTGTAACACACCATGTAAGGTGCCTGTAGCAACACGCTCTCGTTGAGAATGAACGCAGCATGACACTTGTTATAGCGAGTGACACATGCAAGGCTGCCAACACAATGTGACTATGAACTTCGAGTCATTGTGATAAAAAGAGATCTAACGGCGGTGGTTGCGCATATAACTGAGTATTTCCCCATACCCTTGTCGTGTTATGCCACTGACACGTTAATAAATACTTGAAAAGGTTGTCAAGCGAGCGAAGTACGCCTTAAACTCGTTTAAGCAAGATGTCACGACGTTAGGGTACGATGCGCACGTCAGCGTGCGTTCAGCTACCTAGTGCACATCACATGTCGTTGCGTGGTCATTCGTGACGAGAACAATCTTACCCAATAATTATACTGTAATACGTGTACAGCGACTGCCAAAAGATGAACATTGCTTGGGAAGTTTGAACAACCCAAAGCGTGTACAAGTACAAGTACAGAGCGCGCAGACGGCAGTTTACTCGGTGCCTCCAGATTGAACATAACTTGGTTTGATATCTGCGATGTGTTAATCGACCAAGTCGATTAATCAACCGAGTTGAGGTGATGAGCGACTTGACGATTTAGGCGAATGAGCGCCAATTACATCGATCGACTTGACGACGACTGCAGTGGGTTTATGACTTCGCGATCTACTCGAATAGTTCGGGTGGTTCCGGTTGCACGATCGCGCTGCCTTCTGTCGCGTTAGAATTTGAGACACTTGTGTCTTTGTTGTTGTATCTGTATGCGTGGTTGTGCTCGTGATCAATTGCAGTGGACAACATTTGTGCGGGGCCGTCCTCTACTTCGCCACACCGTTTTCATGTTGTTCAACCCAACCAATCTTCTGGCAACTCTGCAGAGTACCTTCATATCGACTACAATCGTGCCTGTGTTACCTTAAGGGTACAACTTCACACTGTCTTCGATGCTCTGCCTGACTGACCCCTACTACCGCGGCGCGTTTGTGCATATGTGCCGACTTACACTGCTTACAACTATCTTGCAGCACTGAGGTTTTTCGCTTTCAGATTCATAAGTTAGATCTGTGCGATACTCATGCCAAGTCTACTCGCAGCACCGCACGACATGGCACAGTGTACTAAGAGAGGTGATATCAAGGTCGTGGAGAGTGACACAAGTCAACAGAGAGACATTAGCGACGTACGTGCATGGCGGTTTGAATGTATGTCATGTCTGACTGCGTGGCGTGTCCGTCATGTTGTGTGGAGATGCAAGGGTCAGAGGAGGCACTGACAGGCGACCCTAACGAGAGGACCATTGTAGATATTCATGACGCGAGGGATTGCAGCGGCAGTCAGGCGTCCTCTGCGAGGATCTGCAACGCGTTGGTTTGATGTCAGAGGGTGCAAGAGGCCGCGCTGATGGTGCAGCACGAGTGATGTATCATAGTAGAAGATGCACATTAGTGTGCGATGGCGAGCGGCACGTCAGCCAGGCCAATAACACTGATGTCGGACTGACTCATTCTGCATCTCCCCGCTTCCGACCTGCAGGTGTTTGTGAACTTGACTTCGGCACATCGTTTTCATGGTGTTAAATCCCAACCAATCTTCTAACAACACAGTAGAGTTCTGACAAATAGTTTACATGTTGTTTGGCTATCAATTACATTGACTGTCACAGAAACTGGAGCAGTCACGATCACGACTACCGTTGCAGCAGATGCAATGTCTAGCACAGTGACTGAAGCAGTGACTACAACAGTGACTTGAGCTGTGACCGCTCAATTGATCTAAACAATGACTTTCGATGTGACCACCGGTACGACAGATGCATTGACTATTACGCAGCGACTATCTCAGCTGGTAATGCTTTGACTGCGACTGTGGCTCAAAGAGTGATATACATGTGGATGTCGCAGTGTCTAGAATAGAAATTGCTAATATTGTTTGTGGTGTATCGGCCGATACAGTCTCTCCAACGTTTTGCCATTGAATTAATCACGAGATGTACCGATTTATAATGGCTAACTCATATTGCTTTGTTCTGAATAGTGGAATGTGAAGTCGATTATATATTGCTGGTGAGCGTTGACTACAGTTCGACAACGGGTCGCTGTGTGAAAAATTTGCTCAATTGTTGACAGTTCAGGCAATTATTTCTTTCGACATGTTTGGTGTGCCCAGATCTGTAAAATATACTGTACAGATTTATATTATACAAACCTGCTAATTGTGTTTTGTTTTCATGCTGAAAGCGAGGTCGATATGTATATAAAAATAAATATAATCGTTCATTCATCAATTTTCTTGTTAGCATCAATTTCCTTATTGTCTGCAATACAGGCAATTGCACTGTCCGCCACATTACACTTTCATCGAAATTTGAGCGCTTTTTATTGGTGTTGGATAGGTATCTGAATGTTCCGATATAACTGGACAATTATATACTGTAACCGGACGTGTCCGAGTTACGCAGCACCTTTGCGAGGAAGCGTGTGTGAACACCTTCAGCAAGGATTCCAGTCGATAAGACGGGAAGCAAACAAGACACTGGGTTTGAGTGCTCAAAAGTGTAACTGATCATTG
>JAADWX010000577.1:0-18779 GCA_023336405.1 Globisporangium echinulatum | reverse complement strand
TTTGTAGTCATTCGAATCTTGTGTTGCATTACGCGGTAAAGTGTCGAAATGCTTGGAGTGTGGTAAAACTCGCTCACTCTTGCACAAGCTACAAACTGGGAAGCGGACTTTTAGTGTGCGACTGCGAGCCAACGAGCGGACATCCCTGAGTTTGATGTTATTTGGGGCCGATGCCACCAGCTATTTTTGCCAAAGCTCATTTTATGTGGCAGTTGAAACAGTATGATAAATAATGCAGTATATCTGCTTATATTTGTAATCTGTGCGAACATTCACGAGTCACGCACACGTCATTTGACCACCAGCCAAAGCCGACGACACGACACGAGCACCATGGTGAACGCCGCTGCCGAAGCCAAGAAGAAGTGCGTACCACGAGGCGCATCCATTCACTCTCTGCTGCTGTCTGCGTGTGTCTATGCTCGTACCTGCATGTACGTAATTCCCAACACCAACACGCGCGCGCTGCGCCACACTGCACAGCGAGGGGAACGAGGCGTTCAAGCACGCCAAGTGGGAGCTCGCAGTGCAAAAGTACTCGGAGGCCATTGCGCTTGACGGCGCGAACCACGTGTACTACTCGAACCGGAGGTGCGCATGTACACACATACAAACCGCAGCAGCTCCTCTCGCTAGCTTGCTCGTCCACCTACATCTCCACACACGCAACGTCTGACACCCACTCGCCCCTATGCTCCTACTATAGTGCGGCGTACGCTGGTGCGCACAAGTTTGAGGACGCAGCAGCCGATGCCGCCAAGTGCATTCAGCTCAACCCGGACTTTGTCAAAGGTGCGTGCGTCCATTGCCACTCAATTTGATTTAGTAACAAACGCTCCCAAGCCTGATACTTAATACCTATTTTTATTTATACTACATATCACATACATACATTACTAGGCTACCACCGCCACGGCGTCGCACTCAAAGGCCTCAAACAGTACGAAGACGCCCTCGCGACGCTCCGCGCGGGGCAGCGCAAAGACTTTAACAACCGCGATCTCAACAGACTCATCACCGACATTGAGCCGCTCCAAGCCAAAGTCGAGGCGACGCGTCGCGCCGGCCTTGACCCCGTCGCGCTCCTGAAAGAGCAGGGCAACGACGCGTTCAAAGCTGCGTCGTTCGAGTCGGCGATTGCGTTCTACACGCAAGCAATCGACGCGCTATCGACCGA
Source organism: Globisporangium echinulatum (assembly GCA_023336405.1). NCBI lineage: Eukaryota > Oomycota > Peronosporomycetes > Pythiales > Pythiaceae > Globisporangium > Globisporangium echinulatum. The sequence continues at coordinate 17,602 of JAADWX010000577.1, read as the reverse complement.
TTCCCAGACCTCGGAACTCGCTCTTTCGTGCTACAACAACCGCGCGGCGTGCCACCAGCAACTGAGCAACTTCTCGGCCGTGATCCGCGACTGCACGCACGTGCTCGAAGTCGACGCGCTCAACCAGAAAGCGCTGCTGCGACGCGCATTGGCGTACGAAGGCTTGGAGCGGTACCCACTTGCGCTCCAGGACATTCGCGCACTCAACTCGATCAACCCGAATATTGATGTACGTCGAGTGTACACGCAGGTATATACTAAGTGTATACGGACTGACTGACTGATTGTATACGTGTATGTGGGCATGTAGGTTGCGAACAAGGCGCAGCACCGTCTCGGCGAGCTCGTGCGCAAGATGAAGCAGAACAAGTAGACAGCGGGTGTGAGTAGGCGATCACTTGCTCGCTACTTGAACACACTCCGACTCGCACAGGGACCGACTGCATTGCTGCGACCCGAATGCATCTGCTCTCTTGCTACCACTTGTCCCATATTTGATACGGACTGCGTCACTGTGATCGGCTAGCGTTTAACGTCCGCAATGCATAGCTCTTTTGATACCACTCGCCCTGCACTGTCGCTGGTTTGATACTTTAGTTTGCGTTCGTGCGCCGCTTGCGTACGATGTACGGCAGTTTTGCTGGACTCGTTGTTGCGGGCTGTGAGTATGCGGTGCTTGTACTGCCGACTACTGCTGCGCGGTCCTGTCGCAGGATCGCGATCTCGGTCGCTGTCAACGCTAGCGACGGCGGCGGCTGTAGATGGCGTGGTAATGAGTCGACTGGTAGCAGTTGCAATTCGGTCGAGCCGTAGCTGCTACTGACACTGTTGACACTGTTGATAGTGTTATTGATACGATTGTTACTTTTGTTGATACTCGAACTCTTTGACCGATCATGCCGCTGTTGCTGGTTGAGCACAACTGGCTCGTGGTGCGACGGCACTGTTGCTGTTGTCGCGATCGCCGCACGCGCGTCGGGGCTCGCAACCTCGACGTCAGGCGCAAAGAACGCGTGGAACGCGCGGAAGCTACTGCTATGTGGCCACGCATTAGCGTTGAATGCGTCGAGTTGATGCGGAGGTGGCGGTACCAGCACACGCGTCGGCGCTGGGACTGCGCGGTCGCTAATCTGTGACGTGCGCGTCTCCTGTGGCGCTGGAGCTGTGAGCATGAACGGCGCAGTGTCGTGCTGCTGCCGCGCGTAAATGCTCGAGCCGCCGGTGACGGGCTTGCCACCACTCGCGACAGCGTCACTGTAGTGTGATACTTTTGGCCCAGAAGGTCCGACACTGTTGGTACTGGTACTGGTACTCGTACTGATTTGGCCAACTCGTGGGAGGCTGCGCTTCGTGGTGTACTGACCGGCTACATCAGTGGCTCGACCAAACGATCGGGACGCGTACTCAAGTGTGTGGTTATGGTACCTGCTGCCATGGCCGTGAGGAACGCGAGACTTGAGTGGCGACGCTTGCTTTTGCTTGAGGGTCGACTTGAGTAGCGTCAGGGACGCGCGCCACTCACGATTGTCGTCCTCGTCGACATTGTTGGTGTCGTCGGGCTTCTCCAATGACGACACGACCGAGTCGGAGACTGCTGGACCAGCTGAACGCACATGTGTTTGCTGCTGGCGATCGACATTACGCTCGATGATCCACACAGGCGTTCGCGGTGTCGGTGCTTGCGTCGCCACATCGACGCACTGTACAGCCGGCGGCATTTGGCGCGGCGTCGACGTCGTCGCTAACTCAGCAGTCACAGCTGGCGCAATCGATACTGTCGGCGTCTCTGCTGTCTGCAGTGCCTCTAACTCATCGATCCGGAGCCGTGACAACGCGTACTGCCATACAAACACCCACATACGCTCAAGCAGCCTCGCGTCGTCGACAGCAGCCGCAGCAAGCGCATGGCGCTTTAGCCGCATCCGCACGGTCCGCTGCAAACGCCGCACAGCAAAGCGCGTCCGGAACTGCCTAGCGCCAATGAGCTCGCGCGTCGCGACGCTGCTGCGCATCGGGTGTTCCGCAAACAGCCGCGATGTCGGTGCGTAAAAGTACCAGAGTGCGTGCTCAAACTCGTACGCTTGCCACTCGCCACTTGTCATTGTTGCGTCGTATAATACTGCGAGTTCGGTAGCGACGTGTGATACCAAATACTGTTCCTGCTCAAAATCGATCTGCTGGGTCAAACAGAGCTTCTTGCATCGTACAGCATTACTTAGTAGTGTCTCATGTGCCTGGAGCTTGACGGACTGGGCGGTCTGTGCCGCCTGGACGTCAGCGCGCATTGCGAACGGCACGATCTTGTGTGCTGCCTGCGCGTGGTTGTGCCGCGCACATGTGAGTTCCAACGGCGTTGCGAGGCTCGCAGACGCAGCAGCGCGGCGTAGCTGCTCGTATACGCTGCTTGCAGTAGCATGCAGTGGGACGTTGTTGATTGCGAGCAGCGTATTGCCAGGCTGGACATTCGCGACCATCTGCGCGACGCGCTTGTTGGGCTCTGATACTGTTGTTGCTGGCAGCGCTTTGCCTGCAACGCGGACACTAAACGGCCCAACGAGCGTCGCGAGTGCACTTGACACGGTGTTGGCTGCAATGTCGAAAGTGAGCGCGAGCGGTGACGCGGATACTGGTGGGTCGCTGCCAGCTTGAAAGCCCAGGAGCTCGAGCTGCAGTCCAAAGAACGTGTTGTCGGGCTCGCTTTGACTGCTGTCGGTTGATGTTGCTGCTGCTGAAGTCGTCCATGTCTGGATGACGCGAACGTGGTAGATCGTCTCGCACAGTCGCGATTCGGTGCTGTCGGTTGTTGGTGGCGGCGATGATGCCATTGGTGCAGCTCCATCTCGTGCTGTTGTGCTCTCAGGCATGAACGCTCGCGCGACGTGAGGATCAGCACCGAGTGCTGTCAATCTGAGATAGCAGCTATGCGTCGTTTCATGTGACCTGGGTACCATTTGTGTACCACTATACCACTTGTATGCAAATAGATTTTGTCTAACGGCTTTCACTTGAATAAAATATAGACACGACTTCTCCATACAAATGCCACACTCGACAATGATAACTAATTGTCACAGGTTTCATGTGAATAAAGTATGGGCACGACTATACAGAATCAGAGACTCGATACAACCTCCGATTTAGTATGCTTGTATTTTGATACTTCAGTACCAAGATGGGTTTACTCGCTTCGACTCGCTAGTCATCGATGAGGGTCTGCACGAACTCCCACACAAGCGACTTATGTGCGCTTGCTTGTGCTCGCGATGGCGATGGAGGCAGCGACATAGATGGCTGGTCGTTAAACTCAGTCTGTGAGCTGCTAGTAGTAGACGCGTCGACGACGCTACAAAGACGCTTGCGTCGGATGTTGCCATCCGCGTCGATGTAAGATTGCGTTCGGTTCGAAGGCGACAGCAGCGTGTGCTGACGCGACGTCTCAACGTCAGGGTCAAGTTCGCTCGTTTCGTACCACAGTGAAAGACGTTCGTGTATACGTGCGCACTGAGCGTCAAGAAGCTCGCGCTTGCGCTCGCGCCGCGTCACGATCAAGCGCGCTCGGTGCTGTCGTCGTGCTTCAGCGCGTTGATCGGTGGTCTCGTCGAGCTGCTGGTCTGTCGCACCATCGATAGGCTCGCTGGTGCTCTCGAGCAGCGCTGTGTTTGCTGGAGCGATCGGAGTCGAGACCGAGAGGAAGAGGGTCGTTGGGTCCGAGTCGCCGCGAAGTAGCGATCTAGACGCGCTCGGACTGGCAGCACTCGCGCGCCGAATCACGCCGTGGTCGTCGAGAAAGTCGTCGATTTCGACATCGAGCTGGAACGGCGTCGAGCGCACGGGCATCGAGTACGAACGCATGAGGTCAAACATACTGGTTGCAAATGCCGCGCGTACTCTCTGGTGCGAGGGCTTGTGATGCTCGTTCGGTTCGATCGAGAATGTGCACTGCGCTGGATCGGGACTGAGACAGTGGATTCAAGTCACGGGGTTAAGATAAGCTGCTTGTTACAGCCTCGAACCTTACCACTGCATATTCATCCTCGTCATCAGACTTTAGTAGTCTGTCCTGCCATGTGGCGACGCACTTGTGGTTCTCATCGCGGTGCGTATGACACCGATATAAGCCCATAGGTTGGCTGAATACGACAGCTGGATGGCAGGTAATCTGAGCCATACGACGCTCACACAGCACTCGCATCGCGAGTTGAGCGAGCTACAGTATCTGGCAAACGTCGACAGACGCATTGATGGTAGTGACGCATTTCCATTTAGTGAGATGGCATTGTATATAGGAATTTTGTATATAAAATGTGCATGCGCATATCTACGGCTCCACGTCACTTGGTGGGACACCAGGCGACACGGGCGGCGTCGCGACTTGAATGTACGTGTCGTGATCCTTTTCCATCGTCGCCATCTGCAGCGGCACTGCCACTACAGGTTCTTCTACAATCGCCAATTCGATAACCGACTTGCGCCGCAGGTTGCCTGAGTCGTCAATGAACCGCTGGGACTTGGACGGCGACAGCGGCGTGTTGCGCTCCGTCACGTCGACGTTCGCATCGTCCGTCGCAACAAACTCGTTGCTATACAAAATGTCGAGACGGAGTGCGCCGAGTTCGTAGCTCTCGTCGATCCAGCGCCGGCGCTCGGTTCGGATGCGGGTCTTGAACGCGGCGCTTGCGTCCTGTTTCTTCTGAAGTTCAGCGAGCTCGATGAGCAGCATTGCGCTGCGCTGCTCGCATTCGCGCTGCCGATCATCGAGCGACGTATGCACCTGTTCGCTGTCGGCAAGTAGCGCCGACTTGGTGATGCTCAATCCGCGCTGGATCATGCGGCGCGTGACCGTCTCGGACCGCCGCGGCACACCGTCGGTGTCCAAGTACTCGGCCTTGGCATCGAGTCCGTGCTTTGGCGCGTAGCTCGTACGGGGCGACGCAATCGGTGCCATTGTGCTACGAGGTTGGCTTGATGTGAGAGCAAGAGTGCTGCTGAACTGGAGGTAAATGCGGATATGAAGCGTTGCTACTGCAGGCGTGACCTGCGAGTCAAGCAGCATGATAAGAGGACCGCAATCAGCAGTACTACTCAGAACCGAACGACGTGGTGTGCACTGCAGTAGCACACCTGACGTACCGACCTGACCTATCGACTCAGAACCTAGTGGCGTTGTTTCATGTTACCAGTGGGTACCAGTAGTGTACCACTTGTATGCGAATAGATTTTTGTCTGACGGCTTTCACTTGAGTAAAGTATAGACTTCCGATTTCGAATCAATGCATCGGATACGGAAGCGACTCTTCAACGTATCAAAAGTATCATCGTTGTGCGAGGACGACGCGTGATATAATTAATATCCAAGACTGATGTACAGCAACGTCTTCCAGCCAACGTATAAGATGAGGAGGTCGTTTGTTAACATATACGCACTCAGACGTACACACATACAAACAGGCCTCATGCACCTAGTACCAGCAACAGCACCTCGGACGGCCTCGACACTGCTATCCAAACAGGTTGTACTGCGGCTGCGCGTGCACGTAGTGCGTCGCTGCTGGCTTTGTTGCTGGGTTAGCAATTTCAGCAGCGTCTCGATCGAGTCGTTTAGAAACGCCAAACAGATCGTACGCATCGCCAGCGTCATCAGAGTCGGTTGCTGATTGCAGTGCACTAGTACAGACCGACGGCAGAGTGCGCGGTCGGTTGTGCGACAGCAACCCGCACGCTTCGAGCCACGCCGCGTCGTCGTCCGTGTTCCAGACCGGGTCGTCGCGCATCTCGCTGCCGAACGCTGCGTCCAAATCGTTGTTGTTCGTGCTGCCATTGTTGCCACATACGCCATCGTTGTCGTTGTCGCCGTCGTTGTCGTCGTCCCAGATACCGTCCCAGAACGCACACGCAATGTCGTCGCCTGCAAAGAGCACGCTCTTGCAATCGTGTGCGCTTGGAAAAAGCTCGGTTCGGTCGCGCGTATCGATATAGTCGTTGTTGTCGTCATTACTCCATGACACAACGCGGGCCATGGGCACACCTGCTGCAACTGCATCGTCGTCATCATCGACTCGACAGTGCTCGTTCGAGGTTCCACACGGAAACAACATCTCATTGGTGTTGGTGTTCCATTTACTGTCGATGTTGTTGCAATAGTTATTGCTGCAATTGTTGTCAATGTTGCTGCAACTGTTGTTGTTGTCGGCTTGCAGCACTTGCACGACGTAGCAGTCGCCAAAGAGCGCAAATGCCTCGCTGCGCACAAGCTCAACGCGCGCTGTTGGCAGTGCGTCGTCACTCGCAGTCGCATCGAGCACAAAGCAGCCAAAGAGCGTTGCGTCTGCTGTGCGGCGTCGCGCCTCGGTGCTCGCACTGCTCGATGGAAACAGACTCGTCCAGTCGTTTGCTGCACCAGCAACATTGTTGTCGTCCTCATCCATTGCGCGACCGTCTTCGCGCAGACTGAGGCGATGCTGGAACGCGCGCTTGGCGTCGCGGATCGTTGCGCTCACGCTGCGCGTTGCAAACGACCACGACGCGCTCTTCCAGAGCCGGCGCGAAAGCTCAACTGGTCCCTCATTGCGTGGCACAGCAGCACGCGCAGCTGCATGCGGGTCACCAAACAGCATACAGTGCGGTTGTGGTGCAGCATCGAGCAATTGCACGGTGTTGGTGTTGCAACCAACAAGATTTGCACCGCGGCGTTGCAACACTGCAGTCGTGCCAAGTGCCATGCGGTCCTCAAAGTACGATGAGAAGAAGAACGAGACGACCTGCAACACTGCGCCATCGACCAACACGTCGAGCGCAACGCCAAGCACGCAGCACGTCAGGCCGCTTGCAATCGACAGCGCAAGTGCGCGCTTTGCAAATGTGACGGCTTGGATCGGTGCGATTGCAACGTTGCGCGCTGCGAGCTCGTTGCAGCACTCGATGTGGCGGCGCCGGCACTTGCGCCGCTGCACAGTCGAGCACACGATCGATGGACATGCGAGCAGTGCTGCAACACCACCAGTGAGTAGCGCGCTGCCGAGTGCAAGCGTCACTTGCTGCACGCGCTCGTGTTTAGCGACTGCGAGCTGCACGCGCAGCGTCGACTCGAGCACGACGAGCTCGTCGTCCGAGAGCGCACGTGCGTCAAACTGCATTGTTGCTGACGTTGTCGTTGCCATCGTTGCTTTCGTTCAGACGCAGTGCGAGCAAATGTGCGGCACGCGCAAGCTTGCAAGACGCTTGCAAAATGAAAGCGTGCGGCAAGCGACCAAACGAGCGATTGCAAAGAGCGATTGCAAAGAGCGAGTGCGAAGTTGTGCGTGAACCCATCGACTCGTTGTGCGTTGTGGCTGATTGGGTGATCGCAAAACGCAGACTTGATTTGCGCTCATTCGTATGTCAGCAAGGCAGAGGTGCGCAATACAGCAGCAACGACAGCTGTGTGTGCACATACACACACCACTCGCCATACTCGCTACATTATGCAGCAAACACGGCGCATGCTTGATCTGTGTGCACAAGCGTCATCATTGTCGTTTTCAACTGGCATTTGGCATTGAATTGTTGTTGGATTGCAGCACTGCATTAGCTAAAGAGGCTTTTGATGTGATGTAGCACAAACAGAGGTACATGATACTAATACAAAGGTCAGTGCAACTCAGAAAGGGTATTCAAGAGACAAATACTAACGATGAGATTCTGCAGCATCAACATCAACGACAACAAGAGCAAACAAGACCTCGACATGATGGCCGACGTCGACATCATAAGCACATGAGCAGCCGCGACTCGAGCTCGTGCTCGCATGCGCACATCCACTGCACACATCGCATCACAGTGCTTGCTCGATCACATGTCCACTCTGTACACAACACGCACGCACACAAGCAAAGCAGCCGTTTTGCAGCCAAGAGGCGCTATCGCCATCGATCGCGTTGCTGCTGACCCTTGGCGACTCCGATCCGCTTGCTGTGCAACGATCGATGCAGCACACATCCGCGCGGCCGCAACGCGCACAAACAACGACGACAACAGCAACGTCGCAAGTTCTACTAACAACAACAGCAACGTGTTTGTAACACATACACACACAGCGGCTTCATGGGCCAGCGACTCTGCAGCTGCGTGGTGCAAAGCTGCTGTCCGAGCACAGCAGCGCCAGCATTGCAAAAGAAGGACGATGATGTCGGTGTCATCACCCTCAGTAGTAGCAACAACACCAGTAATACAGCAGTCGTTGCGTCACGTGCGCCGCCGCTTGAACAGCAGCCGCTCGTTGTCGAAGACGAGAGCTGGAAGAAGTGGAGCTCGTACAACCTCATTCACCACCCGAGCGCTTTGCAGCAGCAGCAAAGCGCGTACACGCCACCGCTGTTTGTAAGTCCGAGTGCATCCGATGCTGAGCCGCTGCTCCAGACGATCCGACGACCCGAGATGACACCAGCTCCGTCATCGTTATCGCCAACATCGCATTCGTCGAATCCGCCAGCGGAGGTCGTGTGGCAGCAGCACCAGTCGATCCTGTCGGCCGAAGCGGTTTGGGACCTCTGATAGCGCCATGTATATACACAATACGCCAATGCATCGTACTGCAGTAGGACTGGTGGTATATGACAACGTATCCAACATCGTACTGCTCTCCCATTCTCTGTCGCCATGTATCGCTTATCACTTTCCCTGTGTCGTCGCCACACTGCTCCGACTCGGCGCGAGCGACGACAACGACGTGTCGCGCGAGTCATCGTCATCATCGCCGTCGTCATCGTCGCTGTTATCACAGTCGGTGCTGGTGCGACTCGCTTGCGATGCGCGCGGATCGTCACTAAACAGCTGCGACTCGTACGTCGTGAGGTGGCGCGTTGACGCGTACGAGTCGCTGCTCGCTGAGCGCACCGACTGCGTGGCACTGATTGCTCGCGCTGACCGCAGTGCGTTGTCGGCATCGTCGTCTTCGCCGTTGAGCGTATCGACATTCGCAAACGAGCTGGTTGCATGCTCGGTCGTGCGTAGGTTCCACGCGTGATCCGACTGTGCGCTCATCGAGCTCTGGCGGTCTGAACCGTGTTCACTGTAGTCATCGGAATCATCATCGTCGTGCTCGTTGTCGGTACGCACGGACGTTGGTGACGTCTCGGGTCGCGGCCACGACTCTTTCATGCGCGATTCGGACCGCGCGAATGGGTTACTAGGCGACTCGTCGAGGATCGTCGAGTTGTTGTCGTAGTCGCCTGCTGTGTCGAGGAGCTTGTCCTGGAGTGAGCTGCCTGGCAGCACGTCGTCCACGCGCCGCTCGCTCCAGCAGCACGAGCTGCACGTCGCGCCCATGCTCCTCCGTTGGCTCGCGTTGTTCTCGCACTTGCAGGCAGCAGTCGCTAGCAAACGGACGGCCAAACTGGCGCCGCGTCCCACAGATTGGCTGGTCGTCGACTTGGCCCGTTGCAGCGCCTGTTCGCGAACCACCACCTCCACTAGGTCAATGACCGATCCTCAGCTACTGCTGTTGACTGCATATGTACAATGCGCTCTGCACGGCGTCTGTGAACGAAGATGCCGTCTATACGACGCCATCCTCCGTCTTCGCTGCATCGCGAATCACACCAGCCTAGGAATAGTACGTTGCACCTCTCGACGCTGACAGCATGCTGAATCGTACTTTTCTGAAACAAGAATACGTCGAGTATAAATATCGGCTTATATGATCGGCCAGCATCCTACCAGTCAAAAAGTGTCGAATGTTATATTATGATTACAATCCGTATGTGTGAGGTAATAATAATGTTAATTAGCTGTATACTTTGGCTGCTTGTGCTGGAAGCATGTCCACGCCAATGTGTACGTGCATGTTTGCAAGCTCGACGCGTACCGAAAATCTGGCGCTGAGCGGATCGAATTGAACCGAGCTGGTGTATCAGCAGCTAAAGCGCCAGTCAGTGCCTCCAAAGCTGCGCTCGAGATCGTTGCCAGTGTTGACGTCTATGTCGTCAAAGTACTCGTCGCTGTCAAAGAGCATATACTCGAGCACGTGCAGCTCTTCGGGCGAGAACTCGTGGTCGTGGAACGTGAGCGGACTCGTAGCGAGTGCATTCATCTCGGCCAGCACGAGCGCGTCCGAGTCGACCGAGTTGCCAGCGCTTCCCAGGCTGCTTCCGTCGTACGAGTTTGTGTCTCTCGTGTCCTGTGACAAGCGACGACGCAGTAGGCGGCGACGTTGCTGCATGCGCTGCTGGTTCAGATTCGCTCGTCGCCGGTGCATCTCGCAGAGGCGGTGGAGCGTTTTGTCCTGTTTGACTGCGCGTGAGTTGCTGCACGGCTTGCTCGGGTATGTACAGCGCGCATCGGTTGCCAGCAGCAGCGCTGCAGTAGCTGTGGTAGTGGCGGTCGCGAAACTTGCGATAGGCGTGTCGAAAGTCGCAGACATGCTGATAGAAATGGTTGTGGATGTGTTGTGCGGTGGTCAAGCGGCGGTGTCAGGGACTCGTGCCGTCGGCGTATGTTGCGTCGGAAGCGAATCGGATAGTGAGTTGGCGGTCGCCAACGTCGTGACAGGCGTTGAACGGTCGTGTGTACTCTTCACGTCGCCATTCAGCTTTATCGCCTCACAATGGCCACATACGAGGCGAGCGTACTGATGCACTGACGCCCCCGACATCTCAGTTGTCGAGTTGATTGATCTCGCTTGATGTCGGAAGGCTGCCACGAGTTCGCTCGACCGTCGCGAGCCGGTCGCGACGAGTGGCTCCGTCGAGTACGGTCGCAGCATTCGTACAGTATGCGCGCTGGATCTCTCACGTTCGTGGGTTTACAGGCGCGCTTGCTGTGCAGTGCCACAGCGACAGACATGGGGAGATGCGCTGCGTGCCATGCTGACGCGTGTGGTCGTGTGGTGGTGGCGACTCGTGTGACTCGCGCAGCGTCCCACTGTAAACGCCGATCGATCGAGCAGCCGTCGCTGTGCCATTAGTCGAGACTGGCTCGCAATGGCGTGTGCGCTTGTCGTGCCCGTTGGGTCCATTTGTTCAACCTTCGATCGCCAGTCACCCAACTTGCTCGCTCGCTGGACTTATATACCAGACGAGATGCAGAAAATAGAGACGAGATATCATAGAAAATTCAAGCCATGGCGTATCGGCACACTACAGACGCACACACACACATACAAGCAGTGTAACGGTGCGGGTTCGCTGTCGCATCCTGCTTGCTAGTGTGCGACGTATGGTTGCATTTGCGTAAGAGCGGACTGCTCGCTTGCTCGTAGATGTTCGTGCTGAGCAACTTTCAGTTTGCGCAACGCAGCAGTGAGCAGACAGGTAGCATGGCGTCGGTAGCGCCTTCATGAACAGCAACCTGCGCGACTCGATCATGTCTTACCCATACCAGCTCTCTACATCGCTATCTATACTGGCTGTACGTTCTGGTATATGGCACGCTAGCGTTCACAGAGCGCAAGAAGCTCGCATGTCGTCGCACTGGCATCGATGTCGTCGCACTCCGAGCTCTATCCTACGGACCTCGTGCTCGTCCAGCCGTCTCCTTGCGATCTGCAAGCAGAGGCTGTCGCAGCGCGCGAGTGCGGCACACTGGCGCGAGCAACTGGAGCGCGCACTGAACAGCGAGCGTCCCACGCGGCATCAGCAGCGCCAAGAGCTGTAGTCGCGGATCGTGCTGCGAAGAGCCGAGCGCACTGCTGACTCGTGCGGCAGACATGGTGTGGTCGTCAATTGACAAGCTCGACTGGTATCGTGGAGATAGATGCCGCTCCGATGTCGTAGTGCCACGCACTTGATGATGTGAGATTCGCGGTGCGTGGGTACACACACAGTCGAGCCGAGATGCACTAAACCAGAGCGCCATAGCATCGGAGCATCGGAGCTGGAGTGATTGTCTAGCGTCAACCGCAGACGACGCGTGCGCATCTTCAGCCACCTGAAGAGCGCGCGCCGAACTACCAAGGAGTGCGCGTCGCGAGTGGGACCTGTAGCATAATCGGTGACACTCAAGGCCACTGCTCGTCCCCAAGCTCGCGTGCGAGGAGAGGGGTACACTTATTCGTCTGGGGCGAGCAGTCTTGGACGCGAGTGGCGGATTGGCAACCACCACCAGTACCTACCTACGGAGAATCGAGCAAGAGTCAGACTCGTGTGCGCGGAATCGAGAAATGCGCACTTTGTGAGCTCGTGGCGAGATGAGATCGCTGATCTTCCATCATGTCCGCTTTGTCGTTTCCACTCGAGCGATTGAGGTCGTTGACCACCAGTTTGCATGATTCTGTGCGTCCGCTGAACGCCACGAGTCGATCTCTGTACACTTGCGTGATGTCGCTGCTGTCGGTTTGCACGAATGCACTGACGGATAGCGGTGTACACAAGCTAAGCAGTGCCTGAGCATGCATCGCTGATGGCGAGATATCGATGCAGTTGCGATCTCTCGTCGTGCTGATGCAGTCAGGAACTCCGTCAAACCCGCACTTGTTTCCCTTTCGTCGCTTTTCGAAGCGTGCTTGCGTGTACGCATTCGAGCGTTGCAGGCAGGTGTATGGTGTGTGCACGATGATGCTAGGTGCGAAATTCGAGAGGAGCGACTCGTTCGCGGTCACACGAGTCAGTTCGAGCTCTTCCCTGCCAGTTCAATCGGTCTTAGCGTGCATGCACACCTCGACCTTCGCGTAGCAACTGAGCATGAGTGGCGTATCGCTGCCTTCCGACCGAGTATGAACGCTTCAGATGGAACAGAGTGGGTCGTTACTTGCGTCGTACAGAAGCACCGCCACATCCAACAGCGTCAGCCAGTCGTTCGTAAAGCCGGATCACATGCGCTCGTTGTTGTTGGCTGCGCATTTTGTTGCGATCGTGTCGCCAGTCTCGCAATGGCGACTGGACTGGCAGCATGTGATGACCGGTCCAGCATGCATGGAAAGCAATTGCCAAATGTTGTTGAGTTTTGCGCACACGGTTGGTCCACAACAAACAACGCAATGGCTCTTGTTCGCAAAGCAGCATCTTGTGCATTGCAAGCCGCTCGTTTTGCTTGGTTGTTGCTCGAGGTCGAGGTCGCGCTTGCCGTTGAGTTCAAGATGCCCAGCTGACTGGCACAGGTCAAGGGCAGGGAAGAGCCGGGTCTGGGGACACGCGACGCGTGTGCAAAAGCTGCCAGTCAGGTCAGTCAATCGGGGGCGTCGCGAGACGTCGCGTGTTCCGCCTTGAAGCGAGCTGCAAGATGCGGTGAGGAGGAGAAGAGGACGCTCTCGGCAGCGACTGAACCGAGAGCGCCAGGTCAGGCAGTGGCAGTGGCTTTGTGCTGGATTTGACTGCATGCGACGGCGACATCGAGGAGCGCTTCGATGAGTCGATTCACTTGCTCGGTTAGGATGTCAGGTCGATACAAATACCCGATACATTGCAATCGATGATGCTATGACAATCATTCTCGCACAAAGTGGCACAAGTGGACTTGTAGCAATTGCGCACTCGCAGCCAGGCGGCATCCCAGATTGACTTGCAGTTCGTATGCGAACTGTATCCACTGTCGCATCTCCTGATTCACCTGCACTCTTCATTTTGTACTTGTTTATCGTATAGCTCAATTGGTGTTTGCGATTGCAGAGCGATGGTCGATTTGCCATAGCATAATCTGTCTTGCCAGAAATCGGACAGTGCGCGTGCGAAAGACGAGCCACTCGCAATCTTGCGAAAACCAAACCAAATCGGCAGCAGCGCTGCAACGCCAGCCAGCAAAAAGATGCAAAGCAGCAAGTCGCACGCATGCATCTGTGTATGTGTGTGTGTGTGTGTGCCGCACACGCAACATGTGCCCGCATTGTTCGATTCGCCACCCCAGACGCACTCGATCTCGGACCTCATACATACTAGTACAGCAGCATGATGATGATCAACGCTGCCGCGAAGCCAGAACTGACTCGCGCGCCATCGACAACAACGGCAGAGAGCGCGATTGCTTCCACAACGATAGCACCAGCACCAGCGAATGACATCACGCGGTGCTCGTACCCCGGCAAGAAGTGCACAGCAACACGCGCGGTCAAGCCAAATGGCACGCTCCACAAGCTCTGCGAACTGCACCGACGCCGTGCAAACTTGAACCAGAAGCGTTTGCAGCAAAAGCGCCGACTATTGCGCGACAAGCTCTTCAAGCGCGCGCATGGACTCACTGGCGTCGGCAAAGCGACAGCAAACGACATGCTCTACGCAATTGACGCCCCGCAGTCGCCATCGCAGCAGTTGTTCGCGGCTCAACCATCATCAGCATCGTTTGCAACGCGCGCGCTGTCGAGTCCGTCGAGCATGGACGCGCTGTTGCCGCGACCCATGGCGTTTCGCGACCACCACATCGAGCACCTCTTTGCTGACGCGCAGCAGCTGAGTGGTCCACTCGATTTTGCGCCCGAGTTCTCGAGCGAAGACGTGTACTTGCTGCAAGCAGCGCTTTTTTGTGATGGTGGCTGTGCGAGTCACCTGTCGTGCGCTGCGCAGTTTGCATGGCACACGACACTGTAGAAGCGATCCAAGCGGTCAGAACTATCTGGAGTGCCTCTGCTGTTTAGGATTAGACATTGTAACTCTATTTATCGAATTGATTTGCAACATTAGCGTTTTGCAACTGACTCATACCTTGCTTAATGAAGTCAACGAGATGGTTAGTCGATCGCTTGTTGTTGCGCACAACGCATTGGTTTGTAGCACGAGTGAGTCAAGCAGGCGCGAACCCGACTCGCTATATACTGTTGCTGCCGCGGTGTCTTTGTGCATTGGAACACGACTGCTGAACGCGATTGTTGCAAAGTGAACACTCATCCACCAGTGCTTTGCAAGATACCAAGTGCGCTGCGTCCAAGCGCTTTGCGTCCAGTACGCGATCGATCGATCTCGATCGATCAAACGAGCAGACGAGCAAATGACGGTGCGAGCGAATCAGCAACTGACGCTTTTGAATCCATCGATGTACCCGTTTCACACAGAGATGTCATGTAATATACAAAGGGTTGTAGATACACGGCTGACATTCCTATCGATACGAAATGCAGAAATACACGGTGCGCTCTATTGTGTGCGAGATGAGTTGACCGAAGCTTGACGCGGTGACTCCACAGATCGCTGATCGGTCCAGTCGTGGCGTCAGCGCTGAAGCCATAGAGTGAGGTGCGATCTGAAATCTAACAGCTTGCTCTGGTCGTAACATGGGCGGCGAGCACAACATCGGCGTTCCGAGCACTCCGCTCCCCCCATTCGCTTTGCTGTTGTCTGCGTGGATATCCACAACTCGAGTGTATGGGCTCTAGCGCGCACGCACACACGAGCGCTGGCATAATCGACGCCGGATCTCGCTCGACTCAACTCGATTCTGACGTGGCGAGCACAGCAAACCGATCGCACGTGCACTGCAGCCTAGGTTGCGAAGAGAGTCAACACGTATAGGGTGTCTGATCCTCCGACGTATGGGTACTCGATAGGAGCGGATATTCATCTTTCTGCCCTCCTATCGCATGCGTGCACCACGATCTCGAAGGAAATGTGGCCGTCGACTACCTGCTGGCAGTCACACCAGGCGCAACCCTACATCCCTATACGCCTAGAGCGCACTCAGCGCCGCCATCCATCGTCGGTATTGTGTTCCACGTCCCTGTCCTACCAGCTCGGCTACGGCATGCACGGCGAGATCGTTCGACGGGTCTCCTTGTCATACGCCAGACGCTATGCCAATATAATGCACCACATGCTGCTGCCAACTGACAAGCACATGGGCGATCCTTGATTCGTCCATGATCCATGATCTGCTTTGTCCTGATACACAGACGGCGTCACGCTAGCCTGAGAGCGTCGCTCACGTCCATTCGACGTGCGCTCTCAGCTGCGCAGGATCTCAATCGGGCGTGCAATCGATCGAGCTGGCCGATGACAGGCTCGTGACGTTCCAGCTGGAACGCAGGTGTCAAGTCAACACAGTGCCATCCCCGCACACTCAACGAGTGGACAGCGGGACACTCGGGCGAAGACACAATGTCAGCATCCCAGCTCCAGCTCCAGTCCCACACAGAACAGCGCAACGTAGTGCGAACACGATGGGAGAACAAGCATAGATGCTCACAAACAAGATGTGTAGAGAGAACACTCGCTGCGACTGTTCTCCAGCCATCTCTGTGTTCTGGTTTCAAGCTCCGAGTGCATGGAGCAAGCTGGACAAATTGGCAGGTTTTGCATGCCAGTGCTAGGACTGCAAATCGCATTGTGTCAGTGCAGATCGCAAGGTTTCGTTGTGTGTGAGCAGAGCCATGTCATGTGTTGTGAGACGGCGACACTCGCAGGGCTCGACTCGAGAGTGTTGCTGTAACTTGGATCTTTCATGTTTGTACCAATCTCGACGCATCATCAAAGGTATTGCATGTATCTGCATAATTGAGTCGAACTGTCATGCAGGTTCACTTTATCGTCATCACACTGTATCGTAGTGTTTCGTTTATATAGAGGTGCTAAAAAGCGTCTGTGAACTGGCGAAAGAGCAGATCAAGTGCCGCTTTCGTCCTTTGCGATTGTCAGTTGCGTGGCCGCAACCGACTGTTACATGTGTTCGGCCTGGTACAAGCACACGCAAGGACTCCTGAACCGAGCCGAAGGCCAACGAAGGCCAAGCGAGTGGGACTAGTGATCAAGTACAAGCGCGGCGATAAGAATGTCGAGCGTCGGATTCGCACGAGTTGGGTTCAGCTCGGTCGCTTGCGCTGCTACAGCTCTCGCCTGCAATCACTACTTGCTATCCTTTCCATCCTCGCGTACGCAACGTCTGGCGACGCGCTCGCTCCCTATACCAACACATCTGGCCCCAACAAATGGTCAGTCGATCACATCATGATGCGCGAGCGTGTGGCCGCTCAGCTCGAGCGACACGAGAGTGCCATCATCAGCAGCTGGGACGCACCGCTCGTTTTCTCTCGACTCTCACCAGTGCGAACGTGCCTGGCTGTTCCATTCTCGATTTTGCGAGCTCTTGACCACCACCTTCCGAGGCCACACACAGCGACAGCAGCACACAGTATCTCATTGCCACACACGCATACACCGCAGCCTCAAGCACACTTCATCATCATGTCCGCCATCTCAGCAGTCGCGCCGCTGCCTATCACCACCATTGGGGCTACCGCCAGCTCTCCCGTTGCCAAGTGGCAGCCGCTTAGTCCTGTCGAGCGGCAGCCTCTTAGTCCCAGCAAGGATAAGAACCCCGATGATGTGCCACTCGAGCTGCGTTGCGCGTACCGCAGCAAGCCGTGCCAGAAGCGCCGCGCCGTCAAGGTCAACGGCGAGCTGCACAAGCTCTGCGACTTTCACCGCAAGCGTGCGAACGTGAACCAGCAGCGCGTGCACCTGCGACGCCGCATCTCAAAGAAGCAGGCTCGGCAACTCGAGGCACTCTACGGTCCACTCTCGGGCGACGAGGCGGGCGGCTTTGAACCGTCTCCCGAACCGTGCGGCGACCTCACGCTGCCCGAGCTGCAGCTTCTCGAGCTGTTGCTGTCCGACAGTCCCGCCGAGTTTGGAGCGTACGAAGCGATGCAAGGCATCAGTGGCTACAGTGCGGCAGCTCCGTTCTACACATTCTAACAATCAAGTAACTTATC
>JAADWX010000576.1:0-18782 GCA_023336405.1 Globisporangium echinulatum | reverse complement strand
CATTCAACTGGACTGTTGCCGCTACGCTCCACAACCGAGAGCACATCTCGCTGCACAAGTCTCGCGACATGGCAGCCGAGTTTGGGGACCACTTCAGTGTAGCTTACACTGAAGCGGCTGCAGCGAACAAACAGAACGAGTAACATTCACGATAGCATGATAGTTGTTCGCTCTGTGTCTTCAAGTAGCTGCTAGTTGCTTGTGCTGTCGTCGAAACAGATATCAATCCACTCGATTGTTTTTACATTGAAAGTCAAGATTGACTTCAACAAACTATACGAGTAGAGAATTGTATTTGGAAGAGTCTCGGATGGGTGATAACGGTTCCTGATGACGCGTGCGCTGTCGTCAAAGTGCGCTCTATCGCTCGAAACGCACTTACAAGCAAACGATTCCACTACACTCTTCTTTGTATGCGCTTGCATCTATATTGTGTGATTCCTATTTTGACTATTGTATGTCCATTATGATTGCTGTGTTTTGGATCGAATGTTTAGTAAGTACGCTTTCGTAAGTGCGCTGACGTTCTCCAGAACGGCTTCAACATCGCTTCTCGCTCGTTCGCATTCACTTTGGAATCCGCCAAACGAGCAGCTCTTCGACACTCACGACAACGACGACTGCACATCTGCAGTCTTCCGCCTTTTCTCTCTCTCTACGTCCTTCGAACGACCATCAGCATGGCGAGCGACAAGCGCACTGTTCTCTCCACGAAGCGCGCAAGCGTCCGCCGCCAGCGCGCGACGCGCCGCGCCGACAAGAAGAACCAAGTTGCTACTACCACTACGACGACTAGTACCGCAGTGGCGGCAATCAGCGACACGCATAAGCCCACCGCGCTCTCAGCCGCAACGCTCGAGCCGCTTGCGCGCAAGACGCAAGAGTGCGTCGAACCAGCGTCGAGTGGCGACGACGGTACGCTCAACTCGTCCAGTGGCGAGGACGGCGGGCTGTCCGACGACAATGACGATAATGACGTCAATGTCAACAACAACGACAAGAGTGACGACGACGATGCGAGCGACGATGAGCTCGTCATCGTTCGGTACGCAGCAGCAGCGCCTGCATTCTGCACGCAGTTTGTTGCGTCTGACCAGCTCTCGAGCGTCGCGCCAACGCGCACTGGCAGCAAACGCTGCCGCGAGTTTGCAGCGACTGTCCCGCGCTTCCGCGACACGAGCGACGGCTTTACGGCCTATACAATCGCGATTACGACTAACAGCGGCGCGTGCTATGAGCTCGAGCGGCGCTTTTCCGAGTTTGTTGCGCTTGCCACTGCGCTGCAACGCGACAGCGCTTCTAGTGCCAGTAGTGATAGTAACAACAATAGTGATGGCGGCGCCGTGCACTGGGAGCTCCCACCCAAGACGTGGTTCCGTGTGACGCAGCACGCTGCGCTCGAAGAGCGACGCCGCCAACTTGATCAAAGTCTCACCCGACTGCTCGCAATGGACGCGGGCACGATGAGCCGCCGCGCGGTAGTGCGCGACTTCCTACAGCTCGACGTCTTTGGCGCGCAGGTCGCTGCCGACGTCGATGACAGTGGCGCGAGCTGATCTCGCGTGGCATCGGTAGTCGCAACAGATACACATACACACAGATAGCACATACAAACAGACCAATGCACATTGCGATGCTTACCCGCACGACGCTACGTTAGGCGCCATTACAGGGTGTTGGCATGTTGAAGAGCCGTTATCGGAGTTCAGAGCTGAGAACAAGGGCGCTCTATTCGAGCAAAAAGCCGGTGCACCACAAGAACGTTCTTACAATCAATACTGTCAAACGTCAGTTGCCAACTAGCATCTAGCATGGCTGCTCGCAGCCAAGAGCTCAGTCCTTGTCCACGCACACGCGCTTCAACACTGGCAACCGTACATTGACAGTTGCACATCTGCAGCAGCAGCTTTGACACCGCCACCACTGCCACCACAAACCTCTCCGACGACTACCGCCTCAACGACACCAGCAATCATGTCGTGGGTCGTGCTCAAGTTTGGTGGCACGAGCGTCTCGACGGCTGCGCGCTGGCGCTGCATCAGCGAGCAGATCCAGCGCCACCTCGCGAGCGACGCCGCGCCGCGCGTCTGGGTGACGATCTCGGCGCTCACGCAGGTGACGAACAAGCTCACGCAGGCAATCGCCGCTGCAAGCGACGCCCACGCGAGCCACGTTCCAATCGTCACGCAGATCGTCGTCCAGCACTTTGCGCTCGCGTACGACGTCGGGCTGTTCCCATCGATCGACGGCGTAAGCAGCTCGACCGACGCAAGTGACGAATGGCAAGCGCGTTGGCTGCGCTCGGTGCTCAGTAGCGACGCGTCAGTCGTTCCTGCAGCGATCGACACCCGTATACCGACACGTCTTCATCCACTGTTGTACGAGTGCCAGCACCTCGTGCGCCTTCTCGAGGGCATCAAGTTGACCGAAGAGGCGTCGCCACGCATCCAAGCGCGTGTGCTCGCGTTTGGCGAACTGCTGTCGACGCACCTCGGCGTTTGTATTCTTGCGCACTTTGGCCTTGCGAATGTCGAACGCGTCGACGCGCGCGTGCTGCTCGTGAGCGACGCTACGAGTGCGAAATCCGAGTACGACCGGTACCTCCACGCTGATGTATTGCCGCGCGTGGATGTGGACCACGCAAACACTGTCAGTAACGACGCGCAGGTTGTCCTGACCCAAGGCTTCATTGCAAGCACGCCGGATGGCGCAACGTGCGTGCTCGGCCGCGGCGGGAGCGATACGTCCGGCGCACTCTTTGCTGCGATGCTCCAAGCGCAGCAGTACGAGATCTGGACCGACGTCCACGGCATGTTTACGAGCGATCCGCGGTTTGTCCCAGATGCGCGACTCATCCAGACACTTGACTACCGTGAAGCCCAAGAGCTTGCTGCGATGGGCGCGAAAGTATTGCACCCGCGCTGCATTAACCCAGCGCAGTATGCGAAAGTCCCAGTGACGATCCGCAACACGAACGACCCACTTGGCCCACGCACGGTAATTCGAGCCAGTTCAGAGGCAGATGACGCAAGTCCGAAAATCCTCGCGGTCGTGCGGCGCGCCGCCATGACGACGCTGAGCATCACGGCATTCGACATGTGCGGCACGTCCGGCTTTCTGTCTAAAGTCTTTGCGCCGTTCGAGACGTTTGGGATTAGTGTCGACCTCATTGCGACGTCCCAGTTCTCGGTCACGGTCACGCTCGACCACATCCCTGGCGGCCTCACGGGCGCGCCGTTTCAAGGGCTGCTCGACGCACTCGATGCGCACGCGACGGTCCACGTGTTTGCCGATTGTTCGGTCGTGTCGATCGTTGGCCGCCGCTTGCGCAAGTCGCTGGCGGAACTCGGACAAGTCTTTGACGTCCTCGAGGGCTACGACGTGTTGCTGCTGAGCGAGTCGGCCGAAGACCTCAATTTGTCGTTTGTATTGCAGCAGCAGAACGCCGATGCGGTCGTTGCGCGCATGCACGACTTTTTCTTTTGTGGTAGGACGGACGAGTCCGAGTCGGCGGCAGCAGACAGTAGCAGTAGAGTTAGCTTGCCGCTGACGATGCCGATCCGTCGTTCGTCGTCGCGCGACGCGCTGCTTGGCCCGACGTGGCAGACGCTGCGTGCGGACCAGTCGACGTAAGCGTCACACTAGTGGTATGGTGTGACGTAATAAACGACGTGAGGTGGCGGTGGATAGAAGCAAGGGCGCCGATTGAAAAGTGTGTGCGTCTACCGAAGGTTTGCTCGGCGACCTCGCGTGACTACTCGCTTCCACTCTCGGAGGACAAAGTTACTGCAAGCGACCGAAGACGAGAGCATCGAGAGGTGGTGTGAGCACCGAGCGGGGCTGATGCTGTGGCAGAGCGGATGGTTATTGTTGAGTACGCTGCCGACATCTTGTGTATCGTGTGTCCGCATCAGTGGTAACATCTCCTGCATTACGCTAGGCAAGCTCTGCCGCCGTGATCTGGAGGTTCAGTGCGAGGATTGCATGTATGGCCTTGACGTACTTGTCGTCCAAAACGACGCGGGTACGCTTCACGTCCCGCTTTTGTTTGATGTGCATTCGTACGCCGCACGTCGCGCACGTCGCGCACTGGTACGGCGCACCGCAGTGGTCGCACGGGCGAGCAAGAGCTGGACGTTTGTTGCTCATTGCTGTTGCTGTCGGTTGTTGGCGTTTGTCGTTGTCTTTTGTCGTTGTCGTTGTCTTTTGTCGTCGTTGTCCATCTAGAGTGCTCAACTGTACAACTACCATATTCCGCTACATCAACACCTTTTCAACAATGAATAAATAGTTGGCTGCCATTACAACAACGTCTGCCAAATGGGCCAATCACGATCCAAACCATTAGCGACCTCAAACAGCAAGTGCAGCGTCAGCCTTCTTGTCCGGCGCAGGTGTAATGGCGGTCTTGTCTGCTGCTGCTGCTGCTGCCTTTGCTGTTGTCTTCGCTGCCGCCTTCGATGCACTCGATGCCGCCCGAATCGAGCCTTTGTGGCGCGACGACACAGGCGCTGGTTGCGAAGCCACATTACCAGCACTGCTGCTGCTGCTGCCTGGACCCGCCTTCGTCGCTGCCGCCATATTGGCGGTCACTGCAGCGTGCAGCGTCGCCTGCTGCGCATAGAACGTCGCAAAGCCTGCGACTGCGACGCTGAGCAAGTACGGCGGCAGCATGCACTCGTGGCCGCCAAGCAGCGGTGGCGGTGGCGCGTCTGTCCCTCCACTACCTGCACTCCGATTGTTTGCTGCCCACGCATATGCCTGCAAGTGCAGATGCAGTTCGCGCTCGAGTTCGCCGAGCACGAGCGTGCGCGCATCGGCCCGCAAGTCGTCGAGACTGCGCAGTCGCGTCTTCTTCTGCATGTGCTGGATCAAATCCTGACCTGCAGCTGCAGTCACGCGCTTTTCGACGCGCGCGCGAACCTCTGCGCGAAATGTCGCACTTGTCTGCTCCAAATAGAGCGCTAATGAAAACCCGAGTGGGGCTGGAAACCCCGTTGTGCCGTGCAATAAACCCATCGGGTTCGATGGTGTCGGTAGCGGGTTTGGCTGAATTGGCACGAGCTGCGGCTTGCCAGCCGGTCGCGGTGCAAGCGGTACCCTCGTTATTGGGACTGGCGGCGTTGGTGATCGTACTGGTGGTGCCGCTGGTCGAAACGCGACTGGTGCGCTCGGTGCAATCGCATTGTGCGCGTGGTCGATCTCCCTGAGCTTGCGACAGACGCGGCATGCGTCACTGCGACACGCGCCGACATGAAGCAAGATCGTCTTGGCTTCGTTACACGGCTCTTTGCAGCAGCCAACGAGCGCGTCGCAGCCAAGGCAGTGGCGCACGACGCGCCGCATGACGCTGCAGCCCGCGATCTCGCACCCAAACTCGCACCGTGCTGCGTGGAGCAAGAGCCAGAGCGATCCTGCAGTCTCGGACGCCCTCGCCGGAGCAAACAGCGGCGACGCGTCGACGTGCAAGCGCTCGGCCGCTGTGAGTTGCAAACTTGCGTCGCGGCTGCGCGTGCGTGCAAGCGCTTTTCCGAGTCGCTCACGTATAGGCAGCACGTCTGAATCAGTATCTGTGGTCACTGGGGTCATTGCTGGGGTTATTGTTGGGGTTATTGCAGGTGCCAGCGGCTCAGTGGCTGACACTGCGCTTGACTTGGACGGATGCAGCGGCGGACTCTGTGAGCGTGGCTTTGCAGGTGTTGGTTTGTCCACAGCCGGCTCTGTCGATGACACTGTGACTGTTGCAGCTGTTGCTGGCTCTGGCTCGGATGGCGGCACTTCAAAGTCGCGGATCGCGTCAAAGAGACTCGCCATGTTCGCACGTTCGTGGTCACTCAGCAGCAGATCAATGTCGGCAGGTGTCTGCGTCATCGACTCGTCGTCATTGGTGTCTGGACTACTCGAGTCGTCGACTGCGTACGCTTCAAACGGGATGCCACCACCGAGCGACAGCGGCATGGACCACGACGCCCCTGTTGTCGTGTCGGATGGCACAAACGTCGATGGAAAAGCGTCGTCGATCGAAAAACCAATCATATCAGCATCTGGGACCCTGCAATAGCAACAATAAACAGGTTATATCGAGTCAGACCATCGAGTCAGTCAGTCCAGTCGAATTCGTCCAGTCTATACAAAGTGCTATATACAAACCGTACTCGGGGAGGAACTGGTGCTCAGGTGTCGACGCAAACGTGCTGCTGCCCGCGTTCGAGTATGTCGAGAACGCCATCGACGTTGCTGGCGACGTCCCCGTCGAGTCAACTGCAGTGCAATAGCCAGTTCAAGTAAGTTTGTGAGTGACTGTAAGTTTGTATGGGTCAACAGCACGTATAGACAGGACGTACACGACTTGTGGCGCTGCATCTTGTGCCAGCGCTCAGCGCCTGCCAGCTTGCGCTTGCTCGCTGCTCATATAAACACATAGAGACAGTCAACAGACAGTAGTCAGTGGTCTATACAGTATAGTACAGTCAAGTTAAAGCCTCATAACGCACCGCTCTGGCGTCGGTACTCGCTCTCCATGCTCGCGAGGCTCGTGAACGACGCCGACGCATGGATCGGGCGTCGCGGCTGCCGAAACAGCGCTGTGTTGTCAACGCCGTGGAACTGCGTCGACTGCTGGTGCGGGAACGCGCGGAGACTCGCGTCCAAGTGCTCGTGCTGCAGCTGCAGCAGCGCGTCAAAGCTCTTGTCGCTACTACTATGGAACGGCAATAGCGGTTGCGGACCGACAGCGAGTTCGTGTTCGTGCTGGTCGAGTAGCATTGGGTTGTTGGTGCTGCTGTGTGGTGGCGGCAGTTGTGCATGTGTGTGATAGCCAAAGCGACTCGATGCTGCAAAGTGCTGTGCACTGCTGTTCGCTTGGATGTCGCGGATCAGGTCGTCGTCACTCGAGAGCTCGTACAGCGCCGTGAACGACGGACACGACGCCGAGTACGTGAGTGTGCTGTGGTTGCTGTTGGTGCCATTCAGGTCGATTGGTGCGCGCGTCAAGTCGGTGGCGGTTGCGAGCGATGATGGTGGTGGCATTGCTATTGGCATTGGCAGCGACATGGACGGCGGCGATGGGAATGCGTAGTGCAGCGCCTGCGGCTCGAACGCCCAGTCGCTCGCGTCCGTGTGCTCGTGCTGAGCCGGTGGCTCGTGGTCGGGCCACACCATCTTGATCGAGATCTTTTCACACGTGTGCGTACTGACACGCAAGTCTCCTGTCGCTTGGCACGCGGCGACCAAAACGCGAATGACCGACAATGCGTCGCGTTCGAGCCCTGATCGCTTGCGTTGCTTGCGTTGTTTGTTTGCTTGCGTTGCTGCCTGTGCCGTGCGTGCTGTCGAGCACTTGTAGGTGTTTGGTGGTGCGTGCGAGAATTCGATTGGTAGTATACAAATGTACGGCTCAAAATCCATATCTTAAGTCCAGCAGACAGGCAAATAAAGCAGCTGCGCAAAATGCGCAAAGGATTTCTGAAGATTTTGTTTCGCAGGTTATGCGATCGAGTCTCGCAGGTTCAGACAGTTCAGTGATCGCCTGCTGTTTACAGTGAAAGCTCGCCATCTGTCACGATCAGCTTAGTAGCAGCAGAGCAGCGACGATCGCCCTCTTCGCCCACAACACCCATGCTCGCATGACTAGCTTTGTGTATCGTGCTGGCGATGCGTCTGTGACGAAATGCTCTAAGCAGATCTTGCCAGCAGCGGAATCAGTGGAAACTCGAGGCACTCGTGAGGAGATGGTAACACTCGCTGTGGCCACACACACACACACACCCATCGTGAGGCTAGTGTGAGTGAGATGAGCGAGACCGTGCAGCTCTTCGCGCGTTCCCAGAGCCGCTGCGCTGTTAGATCATGCCCATGCAGCGTTCAGGTAAGCAGTTCGGTGCCAACCGAGAAGCGAATCGGATCGGACTGTGTCGAGCAGAGCGAGTCTTGCGAACACAGCACTTTTGATCCAGTGCAATAGCCAAGCGCATTTGCGAGCGCGAGCGTGACAGCTCCAGTACAATGTGGTTTGGCCTCTTCATCATCCTCGCACTCGATCACTGTGGTCAGTGCGCAGAGTCGAGCCACGCGGCCACTCTTTGCGCATTCGCCTCGACAACGTCGCGCCAACTTCGACGTCGAAGATGGAGACAAGAGGAACATCATGCACACATACACTCGAGAGCAGCCCAGAGCACCGAGTGCGAAAGCGCTCCGACGATGCAGCTCGCTGGACGGGTTAATGCTTGCGTGTGTACTATGTATGGGTGTGTGTGCTCTGCGATCACTCGCGTTGGTGTCGACATCGGCATCGCTGCAGTCTATCTCGCGCTGCCATTAGGGACGCTACAAGACTTTCGCTTCAGAAATGAAGGTGAGGGGATGGACCACTCGATAATGGCCTGTCCGCGCTCCTCGCGTTGACTCGACAGCCGATGGACTGACGCAGATTTGCAATGCGCGAGAACAAGAGATCGCCAAGCGAGTGCATGCAGCAAATGCTGTAGAGCTACGAGGAGGCCACACCCTCAACCCATCGAGCAGTGGCTGTGACTGTGACAACGATATCGGTGACGATGGGATCAGCGACGACGACGTCGCAGACCGGCCCAGCGTGAGATCGCTCGAACTAAATAGCTCACGAGAGGCCTACTGGTCCTGCATCCGACAACTCCAGTCGCCAGTCCACAAAACTCAAAACCTAGAGTGGCGACATTTGCGTGTGCGAGAGCGACGACGACGATGATCCAGTCGCGAGCGCAGGTTGCTGACGCTGCAATCGGATCTTGCCACTTTGCGCCATTGCGGCAGCCGATGACAGCGTGGCGGCTCGCGACTGAGGCAGCGCTGGCGCTCGAGGTGGTACTGCGGTGGATGCGGAACATCCCGGTCGAGTTGCAAAGTGAGCAGCTCTTTCGCAGTGGCGGCGCGTGCGGCGCAACGCAAGACAAGCTCGACCAACAACCATAGCTTAGCACTTGAGTTTATTGGTGTACGGAACGGAATTGAAATGCTTGTACACAGTTTGAGCTGTGTCAGTACCACTTTTTCGTTTTGTGAGTTTTTTCTTACAAACATCAAGTGAATCAATGGTTAGGTATTGACAGTGTTTTCGATTCCTGGCTCCATCCATCCGATGACTTTGCCGAAGCAGTCGACATGGGAGTAAGTGCTGTCTATTGTAGTGGCTCGATAGTGTACACGTTCTTCTGCGAGTCTGAGTGATCGATCCACCGACTGACGCAGCTATCCACGAGTTACTGATACTGCTGTTGTGAAGCTACAACCGCAAGTGGTTGGACGACGAGTATGTGTAGTCACTGAACGGCGGCGGCGGCAACAGGTCGTCGCCACCACCGCCTCTATGGTTGGTGTGCGACCGAAAGTTCCAGTCGAGACCGACCGAGTCGGCTGTATGCGGCGGCCGCATCGCTCTGTCGATATCCACGTCGCCATACTCGGACGAGCTGCGATCGAGTGGCCGATGCCCGTGCAAGTCGACAGCGTACAACTGCTCGTCGCTTGACAACCTGCTATTGCTATTGCTGCTAGGCACGTAGTGGATCGTATCATCTGCTGATGCGGCGCTGTAGCGCGTATGCCGACGCTCCGTGATTGCGTAGTAGTCACTCGCATCAACAGCGTCAGCGTCGCTCGGTCCACGTCTTAGGCCGTCGAGGCGCAGCAGCTCGTCGCGGTACTGCTTCTCGCGCCACGCGCGCAGTAGCACGAGCGCCAACACAACGAGTAGCACGAGCAGCAGCGCGACGACCGTGATGAATGCGACGCGATACCGCCGCACGACCTTGCGCAGCGTTGCGTTCTCATCTCTAAGGTACGATACATTGCTGTCGGCATCACTCGAGTGGGAGCTGTCGAGAGGCGCCTGGGACGTCAGTGGCGCGAGGTCGCCGTCGTATGCGTTTGCGACCCCGAGCATCGCGGCGCTCGTTGTCGGCGCCAGCGCAAAACTCAGTACTGGGAGCGCGTCGAGACACGACGTGTCGTACTTTGTGAGGTCGCCGCGACTCGTGACGTACGACTCGAGGATCGCGAGGCCACACGACGCGCTGCTGTCGCGAAGTCTCGCCGTCGCAAGCACGTTTGGACCAGCGGCGTGGAACGTCAAGAGCTCTTTTGCTGTCCCTACGAGCGCGTCCTTGAGCGCCTGGGCGTACGCTGTGGGTGCCTGGCCGTCGACGTCGCTACTTAGCAGCAATACGCTTGCAGTCGCTGGGATCGTCGCAGGTGCGTTCCAGAACGCGTCGCGCTCATACGCGAGCCGACTCGCATTAGTCGTGTTTGTCAATGGACTGCGATTCGTAGGCAGCGCACTGTTGGCAGTGCACGCGTCGGTGGCGTCGCCTGTGAACAGGCAGTAGCGCCCGAGGTCGTCGACGACGCGGCCGGCGCTGATCGATGCGTCCGTGAAGCGCGCCGTGAGCGTCGTTGCGATCGCTGACGGCGCTTCCCAGAGCTCAGAGAACGCAATGACGTCGTGCACGACCTCACGGTTCGCTTCGAGCTGGGCGAGGCGCTGCGTCAGCCGCCCCAGCAGCGGCGTGAGCACGAACCGGTCGCTTGCTGTACAGCGCGCGAGTCGATAGACGACGACTGGGATGAACGCGCGCTCGGTGACGTTCTGCATCATAGTCGCAAGAGCGCGCCGTAGCGTGTCGGACGCGCGGGCCTTTTGCGAACTGGCCGATACAAGCACGGACGCGCAATTCGCGTCGTCCGCTATACTCGCGTCGTCGAGCTGCGCGAGCACAGTGTCGAGCACGAGCGCAATGGACTTGTCTGTAAACTTGCGCGAGCACGTCACATCGGCCGCGCATTGCGATAGGAACGCGTCGCCGACCTGCGCGAATGCGGCGTCGGCTTTCGAGATATACGCGAACGCGCTCTTCTTCGCACCTGACGTTGTTGTCACGCCGTCGAGGATGTAGCCGCGGATCGCCGCGACGCCAAAGTGCAGCAAGCGCTCCACGACAAGCGTGCCGTAGCCGAGGCCGTAGACAAACACGTCGGTATTGGCGTGCAGCAACGTGATGAGCGACACGAGGTCGTACGCGGCGCTCGTGAGCGAGAACGCTGCGAGGTCACTGCCGACGACGACGCTCAGCGCCTGCGCGCAGCGCTGCACCGCGGCTGCGCTGAGCACTCGCGGTAAATCGCACGCAACCCGCGAGCTCCGACCTGTGCCGCGCTGGTCGAGTGTGTACACGCTCGCGTCGCCGCCGAGCTGGCGGTAGATGCGCTGGAGCTGCGTGTCAACTTCGCTCGGAAGCGTATAGTCGCTCCGATCCGGCACGACCCACACGTTCCGTGCAGCCGGTTTCACATTCGAGTTGCTCGCAACAATGCGCTTGAGGTACAGGTTGATCGTCTGTCCGTCGGGGTCGGTGCAGATCCCACCGGCGCACAGCGGGACGACTGCATTCGTGCATTGCGCGCTGAGACTCGGGAAGCCATCCGGTGCAGCGTCGAGCGCGCATGCGCTCCATGTGTTAACGCGCACGGCTGCAGCGCTCAGTGTCGTGGCGGCGAGCGCCATGAGCACGCCGAGTTTGAGCAGCGCGGTTGCACGCATTGTCATGCCTTATAGTCTCGAAATGTCGAGACCGAGCCAAGAGAACGGAGCTCGTGCATGTGCCAGTGGATGCGTCAGGTCGTCGCACGACGTGCTCACGCGTCGCAACACGCGCGCTCGAGTGTGCACACCTAGACGCGCTAGTGACGACACCTGTTGGGCTACCGATGGCTTCTCTGCCGCGGTTGATGCCAGCCGCTCGGTGCAAGATCAGCAGTGCGCGAGCAGCACCAGTGAGTGCTGAGCACCACCAGAACGACGAGCAACTGCAGCTGAGAAAAACGAGCAGGTGGCGCCGCCGCCGTAGTAATTGTCAAGTGCGAGTGTTTGAGGCGCACTAGCAGTAGCATTAGCAGCAGCATTTGCAGCAGCTGAAGGCGAGAAGAAACGTCCAGACGCTGCGTCTGCATCGAGTCACCACCACCACTGACCGAATGTGGGCAGTGCTGCACGCATCTGGACGTCTCAACCCTGCGTCAGGTTGCTCTGCCGTCTGTGAGTCACGCCATTTGAGCGGCAGTGCGCGTTCACATGTGTGCGTGTGTGCGCATGTGAACGCGCGAGGTCTCAGCAGTTTCTTCATTGCGGGCGGTTCGAGTGCGCGAGCTTCGAGCAATCGAGAGCTGTCAGTTGCATGCATCCTCGAGCATTCGATTGGATATCAGACTACAGTCCTGTCGACCTGCAGTCACTGACTGACGTGCTCTCGTCGCAGGAGCCACTATTCGAGGCGCTGACTGACTTCTGTCCTCTGTTGCAATGAGCGAAAAATTGGTGGGAGCACAAATCAGTTCCGGTCGATGGTGTGGGCCACGTCCTAGTGCTCCACTTCGCCTTCATCCTTCATCAGCAGCAGCCTGGTCAGCTTCGCGCCAGACAGTCGTCTCCGAATTTCGCTCTGTGGCTGCCGATGGCTACTTGTCCGCAGATCGATCTTGTAATGGGGTCACTGTGCATCTTCATACTATGTACGATTAGCGTGGTCCACATTGCGTGATACAGTCGTTCCGAGTCACCGCCCCTCTCCATCTCGATATTGAGGGAAAACGAGTTACAGAGGGTGAGTAGAATGTCCTACGCCTAGCGTCCCTTCGATATAGCTCTATAGGGAAACATGTAAAAAGGTAATAAAGACGTCAGAGTTGAAATTATAACCTTCTGCACAAGTCCCTCCCTCCTAGTGCTGTGTGCTTCCTCATACTGTAGTGTACGCAACATAACGTGCTCTATTCACATTACACCAGGTAACACCTAGTACGTCCCGCCGTGAGGATCACGCCGATCAAGCACTGAGCTACAGCGACATTCCGTAACTGACGGTGTACGAGTGGGAAACATTGCGTTGCATGACCAACGTTACCGGTCTCAACACACGGCGGTGCACCAGTCCTGACCCGCGAGCTCGCTGACTCTCGTCGGCGCTCAACTCCCTCGCACGTCAAGAACGACTATGTGAAGGTCAACGTGTCGAGATGGTGAAGGACTTAGCCGGTTGGGGCTGCACTGTTAGCATTGTGAATTGCCGCTGGCCAGCTAATAACCGAGCTGGTGAAGACGCATTTCCTCCTGTCCAAGTTGTCCAGAAGGGCCAAGGAGTGGGCGCTGGGGCGCCTCGTTGCTGGCCCGTTGTGCTTCCCGGTTCGCTCAAGACGACCTGCCACTTGAGTTCGAGCCACTGCAGGACAAAACGCACCATTGTGCCGCGTTTCTCCCAATGCGTCATGGATGCATGTCGACTTGGACATGCAGTTGGCCTTAGAGCAGCTTCAAACGACTTGCGTCATTGGTTTGCATTATACGTATGTAACGTGGTTTTGTGGCGCGCGTCGACCTGCTCGACACTGCTGCGTCTGCCATCGTGCAGCGACACTCGTGCAAGCTTAACTTTGCGTATCTGCAGGACTAGAGAGTGGCACCACTGATGCCTGGTCGCTGCTGTTTGAACGGCAGTACTGAGGGCTTCTTTTGCGATTGACTGCGATTTGCAGCAAAGAGAGTGATTCTGCGTACACTGGCACTTACATCACACCACTGGATAGCATTGTCGGAAATCGAGACAGCTCAGATCCGGTGGTTTTCTAGTGGCTTCGGTCGTTTTTTATAGATGAAGTCACAGCGATGGTTAGTTACGATCGAGTCGTCGTTGCATGCGATCAAGCCTGTTGGATGCGATCGAGCCGCGAGTCGCTACCAGGACAAGGACGAGAAAGTGCGGGCTTCTCGTGCGCTGGGATGGGCGTGCTCGGTACGTAGGCATGCGTGTTTCGTAGCTCACTTCACAATTGCGCCTGACATGCACACCTCTCCTTCCTCGAGCTTTCTCGCCTTACTCGCACGATTGTTTGACAGACTTTGTGTCGCTTGCAGCGGTAGATGTCGTGTGGCTGTTGCGCATTATGCAGTGATCGAATGAGAATGATTGCGCGAAAATCGAAGTGAAACACACCAGGATGCAAAAATGAATGTTATTAACCAGAATGTTTCAACATGTCGGTGAATCGTCTGTGTCAATAACCATACCATCCAATAATGAATTTGCAATGATGTGTTGAGCGACTCATGAACAAGTAATATAAACAGACCCTTGCCTGCTCACAAATTATTCAAGCGAAGAAAATAAGTCTATGTACCGCACTGATTCGCTGACCGAGTCATATTTAACCCATGCCCTAATTGTACGAAATGATAATAATTGTCGACTGTGCGCTTGATATTTGTATGTACTATTTATATATATTGTATTGTGCATGGTATACTGTGTAACTGCATATTCACTGATTCTGTAACTGCATTTTGCTGTCTTTCCATGAGCCTGAAGAGGTGTGGCAAAGATCGTGGTGCGAAGCACGTCGTGCGCCTGCTGCAGCTCTACACAGCGCGCCATCTGCAAGTGAGACCGCCAATCAAGAGAGCAATTGTCCACGCGTCTCGCGCCACTCAGACGCCAGCGCACTCTCACTCAAACGCGAGCGCCCGCCCGCTGTGTCGCTGCGGTCGTCCGTCAAGCACCAAGCACCAAGCTGATCGCGCCGCACATCTATACACGCACAACACACGCATCTTACATCGACACGTTGCGCACCACACATCCCGCACCACACGATGGTCGCAGTGCAGCGTGTGCCCGTCAGTAGCGACCTTCGTCCAGCAGCAGCAGCAATGACATCAACGTCGACCGACGCACTCGCTCAAGTGAGCGCTGCTGTCGTCACGAGCACGTCGCTAGGCGCAGAAGTCGGATCAATGTGTGCGCAACATATCACACAGCGACAAGCAGCACCTCAGTTGCTCAAGCCCCGGCCGTGCCCAGTGCCACCTAGCATTGTAATTCCACCGCCGCTTGTGCCGCTTGTAGACAACAGTAGCGCTGTCAGCACAACAACCAGTCGCTTGTCACCGGCGCTCGCACTGAGTCCGAGTGACGGCGGCAGCAGCACGAGCTTCGCATCGGGACTGCTCGCACCAACGCAGCCAGTTGACGCTATGCCGTTTGGGTCGCGACTCGCGTTGCCGCCCGATACGTGGTCGTTCGAGTCGCCGGCTGCCAGCACGAGCGTGTTTACGTCAATGCTGCACGCGCCGCATTATGTCGACGTGAGCTTCCAGCAGCAGTCGCTCGCACTTGTACCGTCGCCGTCTTCTATGAGCGCGTCGCTGTTGACTGAGCCGCTTGTCAGTGCGGACGTCCAGCAGTCACCATCGCAGCCATTCGCGTATATGCAGCCGAGTCCAGTCGGTACACAACAGCAGCAGTCGCCAAGTGGCTGCAGCTCTACGTTGGTACCAGGGCCAAGCAGCAACAGCGGTGCGCCGCTGTCGCCGACGGCCGAGATGCACTTGTCGATGTTTAGTCTATCAGACGTCCTGCTGCTCGGTAGTAGCAGTAGCGACTCGAGTGCGCTCGTGCTGCCACAGAACAGTCCATTGAGTGTCTGCAAGTCATCACTTGCACCATCGCCATCGCCATCGTCGTCAGCAACCACAACGATCCCTAGCACAAACATTGGCTCGGGCGTCAAGGACATTACGCTGAATGTACTGCGGCCGCACTTTAACAAGCCGATGGCGGTCGTCGCCAAGGAACTCGGCGTGTGCATCACGCTGCTCAAGAAGATCTGCCGCCGCAACGGCCTCGTGCGCTGGCCGCATCGGCGCATCCGAAGCCTCGTGAACCGCATCGCAGCGCTCCAGATCGCAGCGACAAGTGCGCCAGCGACTGAGCAGCTGCGGCTCGAGACCCAAGTCGCAACGCTCTGCGATGAACTCGCTGCTGTGATCCAGAACCCGAACGAGAAGAGCCGCAAAGCGCAAGCCGACGCGAAAACCCGCAGTCCCGTCGCAGCCCCAATGGTAGCGCCGCCGTCTAGTAGTGTTGAAGATGCGTGGACCGACGACACAGCGACGCTCGAGCCGCCTGCGAGGACGCGAAAGCGCGCAGCACCGAGTGCAGTACCGCTGAACGTCCTGCCGCCGCCGATCAAGATCCCTCGCTCGAAAAGCCGCAGCAGTTGCGGTAGCAACGTCCGTGCGCGACGCAACAGCGCACCGGAGCAGCAGCACTTGCGCGTGCTGTACGACGTGGCGCCAGCACTCGAGCAGCGGCCGGCGAGTACGACGAGCGCGCATCGCAAGCGCGGGTCGATTTCGTCGATTCTGTGCGACCCTGCCGAGTGATTGGAAGTAGGAGGTGACACTGCACTAATCGCTCACGCGTCAAAGGAATCGCGTGGGCTCGTGTGTCGAACTGCTGTATTAGTACATGAGTACGATGTACGGATTGTTGAGGTTCACCATGAATGCCCCAGCAGACACTACCTCATCCTATCACTCGCGCTCGCGTGTATGTGTATTACAACTAGCCACAAAAATGACGGGAGTGATGCTGATGTTTGCTGGAGGATCCGCTTACGTGCGCACATGATAAGGCACAGCGAGCGATGCGTGGCATCGAGGCGTCTGGTACATATTCTGAGCGATTACAATTCATCAACTTTGGACGCAGCGCAACCAGTTCATCTTTGACAACCACACACCGCCACCGACCTCCCAGCGTGTGATAAAGATTGACGCCACTTTCGCGGCGCACATTCGCTATGTGAGGCGTTTCGGGATCCTCGACGCCGCTGCGCTTGAGCACATCATCGCCACTCTGCGAACTAGTGCAAGTGGCGGTGTCATCTTTAACAGGTTTCCCCGCCTGCTTGCCACTCGGGACGTGACACGGCTCGTGCCGCTCGCCACCATTCGCAGCATGTTTAGTCAAGAAAGGACGTAGGCCAATTGGCTATGTACACTAGCACAGCACTGTAGTTTGTAACCGCAGTTGAGAACTTGAGGCTAATCCGATAATCGAGCCGCCTCAAAAGAAAGATGCGTGGCATCGAGTAGCCATACATAACGACGCGGGTCCGTGGTCGTCGCGAACGAGGCGCAGACCGCGTGGGCTATTGCTGCCAACGGTTCACGTGTGGCTGTCGAGGCAATACACTGAGTTGCCATTCAAGACGCCTCGCTGCAATTACCAACGCACATCGACACAATGACTGGCTGCGATAAACGCAAACGCTTGCGTCTCTACAACTCAGCTCGCAACGTTTCTCGGCGCAGCCGTGAAGCAGGAGAGTAGCAGCAGCAGTAAGAGTGCAAATACAACAGCACCAACAGCACAGTCTACAACAGCGCAAGTGACAGGCAAGAGACGCGTCCGCGCAAAATAGGAGATCGACATGCTGCGCGGCGAGATTGAGGCGCTGCATCAGCAACTCATAGTGCTACAGGCAGCGAGCGAGCAAGAACATCTCCAGCTGAATGGTCACAGCAACAGCACCGATCTTGCGTCGGCAAAGAAGGCCAGGTTGTGGTGCTTGAACTTCCCAGAGCTCACAGAACTACTTGCATAACGAGTTTTGCACCCCAAAACGTGCGATAGTGAATCTGTTGTGAAAGATTAGCACAATCGCAGGTTAAATAACAGTACCGACAGGAAAGCACCAATCGCGAAACAGCGCACGCCGGACTCACAACGTACGACGCCTCCACGAAGCATTGCGTCGCCGAGGAAGACGCGGTGTGCGCGGTCGTGATCGGTACGACGTGGACTGCGTGTTCCCGACGCTCGGGTGCATCGACAAAGACACGACGGTGCTGCTGACTCCGTCATCACCACTATTTATTGCACCGCCGACATTGGTGCCAGCGCCATCGCCTACGCCGTCGCAAATCCCGTCACCTAGTCCGATGATACCGACGCCGACACCTGAACCGACGATCATGAATCCGTCGCCGTCGCCAACGCCAATGCCAACACCCAAGCCTACGGCTATGAAGCCAGCTCCAGTACCGATCACCCCGTTGACCAACTATCTGGACGACTATTCAGCGAACCCGATGCCATCTCCGCTCACGACGCCAGCGTCATCGCGCGCAACTACACTCGCGGCGGACTCTTCATCAGACGTGTCGTCGTCAGCAATCGTGCTCGTCGCTGTCGTCGCTCTGGCTGCTGTAGCCGTGGGTGGCGCGATCTTTGCGGTGTGGCGCGCGCAGTAGCATCTCCGTCGCATGTGCGTCGACCAGGCGTTCGGCAATGTCGTTGTGACACCCATGTGAGTGCAGGTCAAAGAACCTGCACATGTGCACTGCATTACCTGCAGCAGTAGACACCAAGCGAGGGAGTGGCCGAAGCTCTTTGCAGTCTTCTGATTCCATTTGCCGCATCTACTGATGTTGTTGTTTCTGTCTGTTGTCTATCGAAACGAATTCATCCCACGTATGTCGATACCCGCACCAGCAGCACCATGTGCGCGCACAGACTCATAGGAAATCTCTGTTTGTCTGTTTGAGTCGCTTGTCTTCGTTGTTCATTTTGCAACTGTGCTGGCTGTCGATCTGAGCTGGTGACTTGACGCCAGATGGCGCCACATGGTACTCTCCTCTTTCGATCGATTAGTTTTGATTTTGGGTAGACGACTAGTAAACCCAAATGAGTGGAAATATACCATCACTCGGTACTGATCCGCAGAAGCTTGAGTACGTTTACCACTTGCGCTCAGTGGGACCCAGCTGTCAGGAGAAGCTCATTCAGTCTTTTTCCGACGCCTGCAATCGACTCGGCTGCTCCTGCTACCATCGAAACTTCGACAAGCGAGAAAGAATCGATGCGTATTGTTACCGCAACTCCTTTCCTGCTGCTGCTGGTGCAGCAACT
>JAADWX010000575.1:0-18797 GCA_023336405.1 Globisporangium echinulatum | reverse complement strand
GTGCCGGAATCTTCCATGTCGCCATTGCATGACAGATCATGGGTCCTGACGAGTCGCCGATGATGGTTGGCAACCGTCATTCATGAGGTGTGAAGGTGGTGTGGACCACACAGCTGAACCTCGATGTAATTGGCTTAGGCCCATTGCAGTGACGACCGATTAAATGTGCGTTTCTAATCGATTCATTGTCGTTTGATTTGCAGCTCACAATTGGCCATGAACATATCGACATTTTTATGATTGCGTATAGTTGTGATGGATAATGTATGTTGATTAATGTGATTGCTTGATTACGTCTGCCTGCGGTTTCGAGCTTCGTGATTGGCTCACAAACTTTCCTGTTCTCGATAGCTGATAACTATGCGTGAATAGGAATCTGATGTACATTTTATTCGACTTCAGTCTCGTACAAGGCTCACTTGCGTGCTGCACGTCAAACGCAAGCAGCCTGTCACTCTTCATCTCAAGCTCACGCACGTAGCCTCGACCAACGCCACCAGCTTCACAAAGCCCACCAACACATCGCAAGACCTAGCAACCAAGCTGCAAGCAAGCAAGTATGTTCACTGGCATCATCGAGGAGATTGGCACCGTCGTGCGCATGGAGGAGCGCGACGACCTTTTGCTCTGGAACGGCGAACGCGGCAGCGGCTGGGAGCTGACTGTTACAGCGCCACTCGCGGCCGACGGCGCGTACCTCGGCTGCAGCATCGCGATCAACGGCACGTGTTTGACAGCGACCGCGATCTCGAACGACCAGGTCGCATTCGGCATCGCGCCAGAGACGTACGTCTAGTTGTACGCAGCGTGTGTTCTGTGTCGGTCGTACATATGCTCACACTTGTCCATTGCGACACACATGCCCACACGCGCAGACTGCGCCGCACAAACCTCGGCCAGCTCGCGAGCGGCGACAAAGTGAACGTCGAGCGCAGCATGGGCGTCGACGCGCGCAACAGCGGGCACTTTGTACAGGGCCACGTCGACGGCACGGGCACGATCGTGTCGTTCACGCGCGAGCACGACTCGCTCTGGGTCAAGATTCGCACGCCGCCATCGATCCTCCAGGACATTGTGCCGAAAGGCTACATTGCAATCGACGGCACGAGCCTCACGGTTTGCGAGGTATGTGCGTGCGCTGCTATTGCGACTGCTGCCGGCCATCCACTCACGCACTCATTCACTCCCACACACATACACATATGGCAGGTCAACACGGTCGAGAGCTGGTTCACGATCATGCTCATTGCGCATACGCAGAACCACATCATCTTGCCGCTCAAGCGCGTCGGCGACGCTGTGAACCTCGAAGCCGACGTGCTCGGCAAGTACGCGTCGCGGTCGATGGCCGGTGTGCTTGCACGCGTCGATGCACTCGAGCGCCAGGTCGTGTTGTCGACGCGCTTGGCTACTGGTGCTGCAGCACTTGCGACGCTCGTCGTTGCTTTTGCTGCGTTGTCGAGCCGTAGCAAGCAGTGAGTCAAGAGCTCCCCTTCTAGAGTGGCATGTAGTGCCATGTAGTGACGAGTTCTACCAGTCCAGTTACGCACGTACAAACAACAAGAGAGATCGAGAAAGCAACAGCAAGTGCGTGCATTTGAATAGGAGAGAGAGAGAACTCGGGTCAACAAGCATGACGACATGCATACGGCTGCTCGTCCTCGCAATCCACTGGCGTCCTGCGCTGCAATGACTCGTGCTCGTCGTGCCATCGTGTGCTAACGCGGTCTGGAATATGAGAGAGCGACGTGCTAGCTGGTCCAGTCCTGGCAGCGTCCTATTTGGCTCGGATGGCGTAGTCGTCCTGACTCACAAGCGCCAGTCTACATGTGACTGCTAGTACATAGAACCAGCGCAGTCTGACGGTCCATTCATCCATTCACTTGCTACGACTCGACCTTGGGCTGGAACACGCCGCCTGCGAGCAGCAAGTTCCGCGGCGTAAAGTGCACGCGAAACATCGGCGTCTGCTTCGTTCGGAGCGTCTCGAGCAAGAACTGCGACGTCGGCAAGTCCTGCAGCGCACTCGGCCGTACCATGTGTACCGGTTTGGCAAACCCAGTCGTCGCTGTCGATCCACCAACTGGTGGACGCAGAATCGTACTTAGTGAGGACGACGCTGTAGTAGCCGAAACGACAGTCTTCTCAACGAGCGCGTGCATGTCCCAGAGCCGGACTGTCGAGTCCAATCCGCTGCTTGCAAGCACCGCGCTCTCTTGACTGAACGTCAGTGACGTCACTGGCGCTTTGTGGCCAACGAGTGTCGCAAGGCGCTTGCCAGCGTCGAGGTCCCAGATGTTGATGTACGCGTCGGCACCAGACGTTGCGAGGTACCGGCCATTGCGCGAGAACGCGAGGCAGTCGACGCCGTGAAAGTGCCCGGTGAACACGCGGACGCACTTGCCACTCGGGACGTCCCAGAGCCGCACGGTCTTGTCGCTCGAGCCAGTTGCAATGTAGTGGTGGTTCGGGTGGAACTGCACACAGTCGACGTCGGCGAGATGACCAGCAAACACGCGCAGTGGCGCCATGCGGTCAGTGCTCCAGAGTCGCGCCGTGCGATCCATCGAACACGACGCAAAGTAGTACCCAAACGGCCCAAACTGGACGTCCCAGACCGGCGAACTCGCGTGCGACCGGTACGTCACGAGGTTGCTCTTTGACGCGAGGCTCCAGAGCCGGACCGTTGCGTCGGCCGATGCGGTCAGCGCGAACCGATTGTCGGGCGAGAAGCTCGCGCCGTACACGGCGCTCGAGTGGCCACGCAACGTTGCAGTCGTTTCGTCTTCGTCGGTATCCTCGAGTGTGTTGCCATTAAAACCGGTACTACTACCGGTATGTGTTCCGGTACCACCATGGTACACTGAGCCTTTTGCAGTGCCAAGCGGCTGGTCGTCGTTGCGCCAGACGCGGAACGACGCGTCGGCGCACGCTGCACCGACCATCGTGACGTCGTCGCTAAAGCACATGCTGTTGATGTGCACCGACGGGTTGAGAAACGTAAAGCAGAGCGCTGACGGCAGTTTCGTCTTTGCGACACGCGTACGCGCGCGCAAGTCCTCGAGCGCGTGGATCTTCATCTCCGTGGGCTGCCGCAGCACGAGCTTCTCGAGGATCTCGGCGTGGAACGCGCTGCGGCGGTCCGGCACGGGTCCCATCGCTTCAAGCTCGCTCTTTTTGTGGTTGCTCGCGTCAGGCGATAGCTTTGCACGCTTGAGCTTGCGCTGCGCATCAGCTGCACTGCTGTTGGTGCTGTTGTTGTTGGTCTTATCACTGGCTTTGTTGTTGTTGTTGCTGTTCTTGTCGTTCGTTTTGTTGGCGCCAATAGCTGTACTAGTACCGGTACCAGTACCGATATTCACATCGCTACCAGCTGCATTTGCGCTCTTCTTGTCAGCTGACTCGCTGCTGGTTGCGTTGCTGGTTGTATCGTTACTAGCATTGCCACCTGCACCGCCACTCGCACCGTTCGTACTGTCGTCATTGCCGTTCAAGCCAGCAGCGTTAGTACCGCCACTACCGGTACTCGCATCGGTATCCGTGTCATTGTGCAGTCGCAATGGCTTGAGCACGCCCCAGTGCACTTTGATCGCATGCAGATCTTCGAGCGTCGCGCCTTTGCCGCCTGCTGCGTGGACCATGTACTCCAAGTTGTACTCGCCACCACTCGTCAGTGGCACGCCGATCTCGCTCTCGTTCGGGCGGTCCGACAGTGCAACGACCTGCGCCACTTGATCGCATGTCTTAAATCCGGTTGTTTGTTCGCGTTTGGCGATATTCATCATCAACCCGGTTTTTGTTGCGTCATGCCCTGCTAAAACCGATTCATCCAAAACCGCCAGTGGAATGCCCGGCGGCTGGTGCGCAGTCACGATCAAGTTGACGCGCTCGTTCAGGATTGACAGGAGCAAAAACAGCTGTTCTTGGCCCAAGAACGCGTTCAGCAGCTCAAACGACAGCAGACTCAGCTGGATGTTGAACTTGCTGTGGAGCACCTGCTGCGCGTACTCGCTGGACCGCACATGCGCAGGGGCAAACACGAGCGCAAGTGCACGGACTTCTGCGACATGCAAGCGCATGTGGTCGTGCGCATGTCGCATCAGGAACGCGCGCGCGTGGTCGCTATAGCCTTTTGCAACGAGCTCAAGGAAGCAGTGCACAAACATCGGGAACGCGACAGCGTGGAGCTCGTACTTGTACTGGTCGAGCGCATTGCAGATCCACTCGAGCAGTTGGGAGTAGGCGCGTTCGTACGTCGCTGGATCGCCGCCCGTCATGCCGTAAAACAGCTATTTGTCAAATTGCATATGCAATTACACAGTCAGAGTCGGTGGCAAGAGACAAGCTGTATAACTAACGTACCATGTGGTTAGCAGCGCACGACTCGGTGCTCAGTCCGAGCGTCTGCGCGTACTGTTCGATCGTGACGGGTGATGTTTTATTGGCAGCATCGTCATGGAGCATCGTGTTGTCTTCGCCGAGGAACCGCCGCCGCTCGTCGCTGCTTGCACGCGGTCGCCCAGCGCTCTCGACGCCTACAGGGCTGCCTGCGACGCCATTGCGGTCTGTGAGCTCGTGCTTGACGCTGTCGGTTCGCGACGGACTCTGCGTTACAGATGCTGCTGGTGTAGTCGCATTGTCCTTTCCACTGCTTGTAGACGACGACACGTGATACCCGCGCTTGCGCAAGTACTGCGCCATCAACTCGTCCATGACGTTCTCGATCCCTGTCTGTCCGCTGTCAGTATTGTCTGCTTGTGGTGGCAGCGCAGTCACAGTGACGCTGGTTGGCGTCGCGGGCGCTGCGCTATTGCTACGCGGCGTGCCATTCGCATCGCTCCATGTGCGCGCTTTCGGTGTCGACGTGCGATCGCGCGTAGGGGACGCCCGTGCGCGCGGTGTTGCTGCTTTTGGCGTTGCTGTGCCAGTCGCTACTAGCGAAGGGGACGCGACTTTCGCTGCAGATACTGGCGCAGCTGCAGATACTGGCGCTGCTGTCGTAGTCATCGACGGTGCTGGGGACGACGTCGCTGTGACTGTCGCCAGCGTAGGGACTGTTGCAGCTGTCGCTCCTGCTCCTGCTGCTGTCGGGGGCACCTGCTGTTGCTGCTGCGGCATGTTCATGGCTCGAAACACAGTCGCGAGTGTGACGGCGTAGAACGCCCTGCAGCGTTGGGATTAACAAGCGATAGTGACAAATACAAGGTACTTCGCATTCCCTCGAGTTTGTCGCCCAATTTGTCGTTCTCGATTTCCGACACTTTTTGTTTGTTTACCAAAATGTTTGTACCGGACTAATCCAAACAATTGTTTGCGCAAGTGCTGTATTTTTGAGCGCAAAATGTATATAATTGCAGCATCAGAGTGCCATCAGCCATGTGCAATTTCGACTTCAACTGTCAGCGCACGTCAACGATAGCATTTGCACGTTCGCCTCCACATGCACCAACGTCACACTACGCCTTGAGCACCGATCTTCCCGCATACACAGACAAGCAACAAGCAAGCAGCAGCATACGAAGTGGTCAACGCTCGACGCTCGACACGAGTCTGCCCTACTCATCCTGCTGCTCACTTGCGCTCCTGCCTCGCGACACCAACGTGCTTCTCTGCCTTCCAGTCAACCACCAACCAACGATGGCGAGCGCGAGTACCAACAAAGACGCCAACGCGTCTTCGATCGTCGCCACATCGACGCCCACACCCGACCCGAAACTATTTGCTCGCATGTCACCGAGCCTCGCAATGGCGCTGTTCCCACTGCCGTGGCTCTGGCGTTGGTTCACGCGCCGCTCGGGCTGGGGCTACCGCGCAAGCACCGCTGACGCGTTCGATCCGTTTGCAAAGTTACTTGCTGACAACATTGTGTACGGCGAAGGGCCGCGGTTCCGCGTGCGCGACCGTGCGCTCTACTTCTCCGACATGTACGCGCACCGCGTGCTCAAGTTTGACGTCGCAACGCAACGCACCGAAGTCGTCTGTGACGTTGGCGACCACCCGTCGGGCCTCGGGTGGCTCCCCGACGGCCGTCTCGTCATCTCGAGTGGCACAACAAAGCGCCACGTGCTCGTGTTTGACGCTGCGACCAAGACGCTCAGTACGTATGCCGACCTCACGCACGTATCGAATGGCCAGCTGAACGACATGGTTGTTAGTATGAGCGGCCAGCTCTACGTCGGGAACTTTGGCTTTGACCATACAAACGTATTGGCGTGTGCGAGCACGACGCTCGTGCGCGTTGATGCGACTGCCAACGTCCACGTCGAAGCGACCAAGATGCTGTTCCCAAACGGCTCGGTCATTACGCCAGACAACAAGACGCTGATCGTCGCCGAGACGTTTGGCGGGGTCCTCACAGCCTTTGACATTGGAGATGATGGGTCGCTGTCGCGGCGCCGCGTGTGGGCGAAGCTCGGCGTCCCACCTGACGGCATTTGCTTAGACGCGGACGGCTGCGTCTGGGTCGCAGTGCCGCAGATTGGCCTGTACAAAACCGCTGGTGGCCTCGTACGTGTCCGCGAAGGTGGCGAGGTCGTTGACACGATTGGCTTTGGGCAGAACGGCATTCGCAACAGCGTGTTTGCATGTGCGCTCGGTACTGATAGCGATGGCGAACACTGTCTGTACTTCTTGGAAGCCGTGACGTCGGATGAAAAGCAAGTGCGCAAGTTATCGGCAGCAGAGCAGCCGCGCAACGGCGTGCTCAAGAGCATTCGCGTGCGCGTTGGGCCAGCGTTGTCGACAGCGAATGCTGACTACTGCGGCGGCTTTTGTTGATGGACGAGTAGGTCTGTAGGTCGCGAAATGCAGTTTCCCGAGTCGTCTAGAAAATACATGCGTTTGAGTATGTGGATACGTAAATAGCTGAGAAAGGGGAT
This sequence comes from Globisporangium echinulatum, assembly GCA_023336405.1. Taxonomy (NCBI): domain Eukaryota; phylum Oomycota; class Peronosporomycetes; order Pythiales; family Pythiaceae; genus Globisporangium; species Globisporangium echinulatum. The sequence continues at coordinate 11,919 of JAADWX010000575.1, read as the reverse complement.
ACGATCACGAGCAGCAATACCAAGTGTGTGGAAGCTGCAACACGACCACGTTGATCTGGTTGTCGACGAAAAGCGTCAGCAGCGTTAAGCATAGTGGGACTCCCGCGAATGGTTCGATCATGTGGCGTTGTGCTTCAAGCGGTCCGGTAGCGAGAGGGAACGCGAACGCCCTCTCGCGTGAGCAAACGCGTGTTCATGCAGAGTGCGGCCGTCGTGGCAACAGACTGAATGGAAGAACCGCTGGACATCCACACTAACTCATGCTCGGCTTGTTCGATGCGTTGGAATGATGTGTGATGGTCGAGTGATGATGCCTTCCCAATGTGCGGATGGCGACAACGACGACGACCATAACCGAGCATTTAGAGGCACGAGCAGCAACGTCAACCGACTCGGTGCAGCCAATAGCAGCTACAGCACATTGCGAGTCACGACTTGTTGCTAGGACAGATGTGCGCTCTTCATCTCAGTCTCCTCTTCGCAACTTCTCTCTCTGTATCGGAGCTCTTTGAAAGCGCGAGGCACAATTTCCTATCCGCTGGTCGCATTGTTGTTCTTTGATACATGGGCGACACCCTCCCAGAACGTGTGTGCGAGCATGTGCATCTCATATGGCTCGAGGTGCAGCAATCTTGTTTTGCACCGACACACATGTCGACCCGAGATGCAGCACATGCAACGCGCTGTTGATGTTCATGCTGTGCTGCGTGCTGACGCTGTGCGACGCTGCGTTGTCAGCGGACGTCCCGCACCACACACCCAGCACGGTTTCGTCCAATCGTCGTGTGGCATAAGTCTGTTATATTACAAGCGCAGACAACACAGTCGCAGAAATATAACAGATCTCCTACAAACGACATGTGTAAGAATATCGTGTGGTGCAGTGTGATGCAAGTAAATTACGCTTCGAGCGAGACTGCAAGGTGAGCAAGCGAGCGAGTGTGGTAGAGGCTCAAAGCCCAACAAACCGCCCACTCGCAACGTCGACGACCTCGACGACCAACAAGAAAGCGCAGCGCGAGACGACCACTGCACACACACAGCAGCAGCAGTAGCACACACAGGCTGCACACAGGCAGCACACACACAGCTCGTTGCTGACGTCCGCACGCACAGCTTTCCTGTTCGCATCACATTACATTCTCCGCTTCCACTCTACTCCGACGACGAGCATGGCGTCGTACCCCGTGTCTGCTGCAGCATCCGCTGCGAGCATTTCGTCGCACGCTGCGAGCACCACGAGTGCATGTACAAAACAACAACAACAGCAACAACAACAATTGCACTTACAGCAACAACAACAACAGCAAAACATGCTCTACCAACAACAACAACAACAACAATTCCTCTTGCAGCAAGCGCAAGTGCATTTGCAACAGGCACAGGCACAGCAACATGCTGATGCAGCATGTAGTGGCCGTCTACAGACTGCACCAAATGCTGCAATCGAAGCACCTGCAGACGGTCTGTACGGCATGAGCGCGCTCTGGCCCGGTTGTCGCGAGTACCTGCGCACGGTTGCGCTCGGGAGCGAGTGCCGCGGGCTGTTCAACCTCGAGCCGAACGCGATCTTTCTCAACCACAACGCGTACGGCACGGCTGTGAAGCCCGTGCTCCAGGCGCAAGCGCACTTTGTGAGCCAGATGGAGCGCAACCCAGACCGATTCGTCCGCCGCGATGCGCCGCGCATGCTCCGGCAAGCGGCCACGAAACTCGCAACGTTCTTGCACGCCGAGCCGGACGACATTGTGTTTGTCACGAACGCAACGACTGGCATGAACGCTGTGCTCCAGTCGCTCGACCTCCAAGAGGGCGACGAAGTGCTCTGTCTCAACCACACGTGTACGTCTGTAGCGTCTGTAGCTGCTCTTGAGACTTGACTGACTGACGTCTTGACTGGCTGTGTATATGGCTCTACAGACCCTGCTGTGCTCAACACGCTGCGGCACTTGTGCTACTGCACGCAAGAGTTTGTCGGTCTCAAGGTCGTCGACAGTGCACTTCCGCTCGAAAGTTATGACGAGCTCGTCGAGCTGATGGCCGCGGCAATCACGCCGCACACGCGCCTCGCGGTGCTCGACCACATTGCGAGCACAACGGGCTTTGTCTTGCCGCTCGAGAAGCTCATTCCGCTGTTTCACGCCCGCGGGATCCCCGTGCTCGTCGACGGCGCAAGTGCCCCAGGCCAGCTCGCACTCGACTTGAACGCACTCGGTGCCGACTTTTACGTCGGCACGGCGTACAAGTGGCTCTTTGGCTCCAAGTCGTGCTCGTTCCTGCACGTGACCAAGGCGTACCAGGTATGTTTGTATCGATATATAGAGCTTGCAATGACTGGCTGCATTGCGATCAGACCGACTGACAGTGTTGACCGCCTTGTACACACAGAGCACGGTGCGTCCGGTCGTGACGTCGCTCGGTTACGGCCAGGGCTTTGTCGACGAGTTCTCGATCCAGGGCACGCGCGACGAGTCGAACTTCCTCACGATCGTCACCGCGCTCGACTTTTACGAGAGCGTCGGCTTTGACCGTGTGTACGCGCACAACAAGGCGCTCATGGACTGGGCCGCGCCGTTCCTCGCGACGCTCTGGCGCACGAGCGTGCTGTTGCCAGCGTGGCAGCGCGCGCCGTTTGTGAGCAACGTGCGGCTCCCGATCAAATGGCCATCGACGGCAGATGGCGTGTTGTACACGCACGACGACGCGCTGCCGCTGTGCGACGTGATCATGGACATCCTTGCCGACCAGTTTCGCGTCGTCGTGCGCGTCGTGCCGTTCCAGAGCGAGTTCTACGTCCGCATCAGTGCGCAGATGTACAATGAGCGGCGCGACTTTGAGCAGCTCGGTGCTGCGATCCTCGAGCTTACGAAGACATCGTCACTCGTCGAGTACCTCGCACAGCTGAGTTTGTAGACGAGCGCTCGTGCATTGGCATTGTATCGATGTGGCTTTGCTCGGCTGCAGCGTAACGCAAAACAAGATATTTGTCTGACATTGCAATGCAAGACAAGACAAACTGTAATGCAAGACAAGACTTTTGTAAGACGACTGCAATGCGCAATGCAATTGCTGGCGTTGTGCGATCTTTGAGAGGACAGTTGGTCATGATAATTATCGTGCATACAAACAAAACAAACTGGACGTTGCGGTACGAGCGACTACTTGTGTCCATCGCATCCGAATCCACAAACGGAGCTGCTTGCGTGCGTCCAGCACCGGCACTTCTCACTGCTCACACATCTGCTGCGCCCATGCGCGCGAGCACAGCTGCGATCGCTGGAAAGTCGCCAAAGCGCGCGCGGATGCGGCGCATGTCGACCTTCTCGGGGTAGTGCGCGTGGAGCCAATGTAGGATCTCAACGTCGCGGTGGTTCGCTGCAAACTCCGCGGCCTGGTCCGTGCAGCCCTCGGTGCGATGGGCGTGCAGGAACAGCAGCACGTCAAAGTTGCCGTAGAACGCTGCGTTGTCCATTGCGTCGGTCGTGCAGCCCTCGCTGCGATTAGCGTGGAGCCACTCGACGACCTCGAGCGAGCTCGCACTGTTGAGTGCGCTCGTCGTGCAGCCCTCGGTGCGGTTTGCATCGAGCCACTTGACAACGTGAAGGTGTCCGCCGTCGGCTGCGCCGTCCATTGCATCAACTGTGCAGCCTTCTGTGCGGTGCGTGTGAAGCCATTCGACAACGTCGAGGAACCCGCCGCGTGCTGCATTGTCCATTGCCGCCTCGGTACAACCCTCAGTGCGATTCGCGTGCAGCCATTGGACGACACTCAAGTGGCCGCCACCGGATGCTTGGTCCATGGCTTCGGTCGTACAGCCTTCAGTGCGGTTCGCATCGAGCCATTGCACGACACTCAAGTGGCCGCGACCCGCTGCGTCGTCCATGGCGTTGACTGTACAGCCCTCTCTGCGGTGCGTGTGCAGCCACTTGAGCACGTCCAAGTGGCCGTTCGCTGCTGCTTGGTCCATTGCGTCGGCAGTACAGCCTTCGCTCCTGTGCTTGTGAAGCCACTGGACGATGTCCAAGTGACCGTTTGCAGCTGCACTGTCCATTGCTGCGGTCGTGCAGCCTTCAGTCAAGTGCGTATCAAACCACTTGACAGTATGAAGGTGACCGCCACTTGCAGCGCGGTCCATTGCGCTCGTTGTTGCAGTCGTAATGCCAAGTGCGTGAAGCCACTCGATGCACGCGAGCTCGCCGCTGTACGCTGCGTAGTCGGTGCCGTCTGGAACGTCGAGCCGGTAGCCGCGCGCATACAAAAACTGCGCAACCGCAGTGTGGCCGCAGTGGATCGCGTACCGGAACGCTTGGCTTGACCGCTCGGCAACGTGTGCATCGAGCCATTCGACGACTGCGAGGTCGCCACGCAAGGCAGCGCTGTCCATTGCAGCATCGGTACATCCGACGTTTTGCGGCTGCACGTGAAGCCACTCGAGCACGTCAACGTGGCCATGTGCTGCGGCAGCATCCATAAACTCGGTGGTCCACACAATAGAAGCTGCATCGTGGTGTGTTGCAAGCCACGCAAGAATTGTAATGTTGCCAGTTGCAGCTGCGCGCTCCATGCCTTTTGTTGCAAACCCGCGTGGACAGTACACGTCGAGCCACGCAACAATTACAAGATTTGCGTTGTCGGCCGCTGCAACGAGCGACTTGCTATACAGAAATGCACGATACAGCGGCTCGAGGTTGCGAGCTTCGAGTGTATGGAGACGCGTGAGCAGCGCGACGTGGTTGCGCTCACATGCGCGCGGCAACGACCAGTACTGCGGGAGCCCAAAGTCGAGAAAGTCACTCACGCGCTCGACGACGTGCGGGAGCGCCTCGACAGGCTGCTGTACGCCGCGGCACACGACGATTGCTGACGTGAGCACGGGTAGACCTGCGTGGTTGAGCTGCATGGGCTGGCTGGGTACTGTCTGCAGATTGATTTGGACCTCCTCGACGACGACTGGAGTGATTGAGCTGCGCGATGGAGGCGATGGTGATGGCGATGGTGATGGCGATGGTGATGGCGGTGATGGCGATGGTGGAAGCGCGTCGTTCGGGCGATGCTGCTCGCTTTGCGCTGCTGCTGTTGTTGCTGGTTGAGGCACGGCGCTAGTCGTGAGCAGTTTTGCGCTGCTGTGCTTGCTGCTTCTGCGGCGCAGCACACGTGACGAGACTGAGCCCATTTGCAGCTTCCCAGATGACAACAGCAGCGATAAACAACAATGCAAGTGCGTGCGAGCAGTATTGGATTGCAAATACAGCAATACAAATACAATATGCAACTATTAAGTGTATTTGTGAAGGTGCATATTGCTGCTGCTACAGATTGAAGCAAGTGAGCTTGTAGAAAAAAGCTCCGCAGCAGCAACCAAGCGTCAAGAAGCCAAACGAGCGGTTTGTAGAAACCAGCAGTGCCTGCATCAGCAGTACCACCTACAGCACCTGTGCCACCAATAGCATCAGAAACGCCATCAGCACAAGCACCAATGATCACAAATGCGCTGATCGTGGCTGAGCAAGTGCTCGTCGTGACGTCGGCGAGCGTCTCGTTCGCTGGTTGCGCGTTCATTTTCTTTACGTGGAAGAGCTTCAGCGCACCAAACTACCTCAGTCGCCGCATTGTCGCGTCGCTCGGACTCGCAGGGCTCGTCACGTCGTTCGGCTTCTTCATGTGCGTACATGTTACTGTCGCTGACGTTGCAGCGTATGCCGACAGGGACTCGGTATATGTGTGTTTGTGCAAGCCAGGTCCCTCCTGACTATATGTATGTGTGTGCATTCGTCACGTACTGGTGACAGGTCGATCGTTGTGAACGGCATGGGCCGCAACTACGAGCGCACTGAGAGCCTATGCTACCTCCAGGCGTTTTTGCTCCAGTACTTTTACCTCGCGTCGTACCTCTGGACCGCGTGCTTTGCGTTCCATCTCTACCAGATCATCGTCAAGCGGTACGTCGATGCAAGTAGCCGCACACACGTATATACTTGTATACTAATATGTATACACATCTATAAATGTATATGTATGTATACTTGCATGTATACACACTGTAGCAACGAGTACCCTGAGCAGTTCCTCTGGCTCTATCGCGCAATTGGCTGGGGCGTCCCGGGTCTCGTGTTGCTGTACCTCGTGCTGCGGCAGATCACTGGTCATCTCGGTGTCGGACCAGCTGACCGACGTTGGTGCTGGATCGCAGCCCACGCGACGCGCACGACGATCCGCAACAACTATACGGCCAGTACCGACACTACCGATATCGACCTGCTTGCATGGCGCCGCGACGGCGCACAGCAGCAGCTCGTACTGTTCTACGTGCCGATTGCCGTCGTGTTTGTGTTTAATGCGACTGTCTACTGGCGCATCGTGCGGTTTCTCGCGCGCGACGTCTTGGCTGCTCGCTTCCAGCACCAAGTCGCATTGTACCTCGGCATCTGCTTTGTCTGCTCGGTCTGGGGCGCGATCAACCGCACGGTCCAGTTTCTGAACGCGAGTCATGCGCCGAATACAGCGCTCCGTGTGCTCGAGTGCGTGTGCGACCCGCTCCAGCCGCTGCTGAATGCGCTCGCGTACGGCACGACGCGTCAGAGTCTGAGCGCGTACCGAGCGCGGTTTTGCTACGCGGCGTGGTGCGACGCGTCATCTGATGACGACGACGACACGTCGAATAGCGAGTTTGGAGATCGTAACGATGCGACGCGCTTGCTGCTGCTGCCCGACGGTCACGACGACATTGTCGACAGTGAACTCAGCAGTGCGAGTCTCTTTGGTAACAGTCGGAAGCCCAAGCACAAGCACGTGGTCGCAGCAACGCGCGCGAGTCTATTATTTGCACACGCGGAGAGTCCGCGATGAGGTCGTCGCTGCGGGCAGCTGTAGAGGCAAAGACGCCGATACACGAGCAGCCATTTAATAGATAGTGTCGTACGTCGCGGGCTGTTTGTTGGCTTGTGTGTTGCAAAGCAAGATGGAAAGTGAGTTGTATGTAGCGGCGATTGCGAGTCCGCTCTCGAAATTGCACTTGGCCATACGGAATGATGGGCATTTCAACCAACTTCGAGTGTGAGTGCGGACTCGACCTTTTACGGAATGAAGGTCACTTCAGCCAACGAGCTGATGTCGCTTTGCGCACGCACTCCACTTACCTCTGACCACGCGCACGCACTCCTATTTCTGCTTCTCCTCTACTCACTGTGGACGTCCTCTACGTCAGATAGAAAGGCAGACAGACGCAGACTACAATTCAGACTCAGACACTCGCAGTGACATTGAGAGACAGGATGCCGCGAGTACGCGCTCGCAGCACATGACACGGTCAGCTACGACGCCTACAGCTCAGAACGACAGAACGACAGAGCGCGTGGTTGGATCTGGACGTATCGCGTACTTAGAACAGCGACGGCGACGGCTTCGTCTCACTGGCCGACGTGCGGCGGCTCTCACTCGCTTCGGCCTTGAGTTTGAGGTAAAAGTCCTATAGAGCCAACGCAACAAATATACGGCCACACCGTCGCAGCATGAGTCTCCAGACACAGCTCATACAAACAAACAGCCAATCAAATAGACACACAGACAACATACCCAGAGGTGCTTGCGCTTGTTGGCGTCCTGCAGTAGCTGGATGATGTCGGGGATGATGTGGCGCAGCTCGTCGGCACTGAATGCGTCCGTAAGATACGCGACAAACGCGTCATTGCTGCTGTTGTCATCGTCGCTCCGGCTCTGCCCAAACGCTTTGCAGCGCGTCTTGAACTGTTCGACGCCGTCAACGCCGTTGATTGTCTCAATCGTCGCAAGCACGCGGTCGTACACGATCTGGATGTCCGGTCCAACCGCTGGCGTTGGCATGCGGTCAACAAACGGCGAGCGAAAGAGCGACGTCGTGCCTTTGAAAAAGCTGCTGGTCGTCGTGCTGTTCGACGGCGGGATGCTCATCACTCGCATGATTGCGTCGTACAGCTGCGACGCAGCAGCGGGCTGCTCGACCGCGCCCGTCAAGATCTCAGTCGGCGTGATGTCGCGCCCGTAAAACTTGCGATTAATGTCGTTGCGCGCCGCAATCGCCGAGCCCTGGAGCCCGACGCCACCAAACAACCCTTTGCTGTGGCTGTACGTGTAGTTCGGTGCGACGCCCGAGGCGCTAAAGTTTGCGTTCGCACCGGCCGCGCGGCCGTACGGACCAGCTGCAAACTCCATGTTCGCGCCGGCCGAGAGTTGGCCCTTCTGCATGAACGACTTCACCGCCATGTCCGAGTTGAGAATGATCAGAAACTCGATCATCTGGCCACCGAGCTCGGCGCCAAAGCCCATGCCGAACGTCCCGATCGCGCTCGGCGCCGACCAGCGGCCGTCCGGGAGCTTCGCGATCACGACGCCCGTGCCGACCTTGCCGGTCCAGATGAAGCCGGCTTTGAGCACCGTGAGGAACGCAATGCCCTTGGCTTGGTGCAGCAAGTCGATCGGAATGCGTTTATCGTGCTCGAGGTTCGGCGCAAAGAGGTGCTCGAGCGTGAGCCCAGCAGCGCGCACAGCGCCCTCCATCGTTGTGATCGCGTCCGTCATTCTGCTGCTGTTGTGGTCTGCCTTTCTCGTTGCTATCGGCTTGGTTGTTTGCGGTTTGATGCGAAAGTGAAGTGAGCTTGTGATGCGGAAGACGTTTGTTGGCATGATTTGGTTGTTCCCTCCCTGTCGCTTATTCATTTCAATCTGGTCGGATCTTATTGTGCATGTGTATCGGTTGAGTGCCATGACATTCAGTTGAGTACATACACACTAGTGTGTGTGATCTCTCTTGAATTGCATCCCACATGTTATATACATTCTGTCGCATTTAGTGATATATATTAGAAAAACAAATAGCTTAGAATCAATATTTCGACACTTTCATTGATAGAAACAACTGACATCTGGGTTCTCCGATACACAACACGAGTAGCTACCGTATCGAGCGGCAGGTGCTGCTCATTGTCGCCGCTGTCGCGACCTACGCACTCTATCTCACTTGTGCCCATGCACATCCACACAAACAACAAGCTCCATATCGTGACAAGAAATACACTCGTGTTGTCCACTGCGTCAGCTCTAGTGACTGCATTCCACTCACAGTCCTACAGCCCTACAAGTATACACTCACGCTCTTAATACGCGGCGTCGCTCGTCTCGCCCTGTACGATCTTGACACCAGCGCTCGTACCAAGTCGCGTCGCACCTGCTGCAATCATCGCATGTGCATCTGCTGCCGACCGAATGCCGCCGCTCGCTTTTACAAACTTGCCAGCTGGTGCAGCGACTGCCACCATCAACTTGACGTCCTCGACACTCGCGCCGCGCGTCGAAAAGCCAGTCGACGTCTTGAGAAAGTCCGCACCGGCTGCAAGTGCGAGTTCGCTTGCTTGCGTAATTAGCGCTGGCGTCAACAGCGCAGTCTCGAGAATCACTTTGCAGACTGCTTTGCGCGCTTTGCACTCGGCGACAACCGCGCAAATGTCGCGCAATACAACATCAGTCTCGCCAGCAATGAGTCGCCCGACGTTCACGACCATATCGATCTCCTCGGCGCCAGCTGCGAGGCACTCGCGCGCTTCAAACGCTTTGACGCTCGACAGCGTTGCGCCGAGTGGGAAGCCGACGACGCAACACACTTTTACGTGCGGCGCGTCGGCGCCTGCAGCAGCTGCGAGCTCGTCGAGCACGTCGCGTGCATACGATGCAAACGAGGCGTTCACGCACACGGAGCAGAACGCGTGCTCAGCTGCTTCTTCACACAGTGCGCGCACTTGGCTCGGCAATGCGTCGGCCTGTATAGGCACATACAAGTGTACGGTACCGATGGACGAGTGGGGGGAAGCATAACACGCAGTGTCAGCAAGAGAGTGAATGGAACGATGCATACACACAGATACGCAGTGGTGATCAATGGCATGACGACGTATGCGCACCTTGAGCAGCGTGTGGTCAATGTACTGGTTCATGTTGCTCATGGTGGTAATAGCGTTGCTTGTTGTGGTCGATGTACGCTGTCGCTTCTGAGCTCGTGTGTGCAGATTCGGTAATGGCGGTTGCTCGGGCTCAGGCTCGGGCTCATGTGGTGGTGGTGAAGGTGCGCTGCTGGCGTCTGCAGCATCAGCAGTAGCGGATGGAGCGGCGCGAGTGACAAGCAGCGCGACTGTGTCGGTCGTTGCACTTGCGCGCTGAATGCGAAGTGGCGGCGCGCTTGGATTGCAAACCGACAGGCCAGTATTCGGATTTGTGACAGTACTATTTGTCGCAGCAATAATTGCTGCTTCGGATGGCTTGACAGTCGACAACAATAATGATGGCGATGAGGAAATTGCTGGCACTGCTGCAGGTACCGCCACCTCTGCATGCGTCTCAGCGATACTGCTGCTGCTGTCATCGACCGAGTGCCGCTTCCGGCCGCCGCCTCTGAGCCGCTTCTTCGTCGCGTCGGTCGCTAAAATCGCACTGCGCTGGCGCCACCAGCGCCGAAACACACCGGGGTCGAGGCGCCAGCCGAGTGCGCTAAAGTGCGCCGCTGCACGCGACGGCACGCCGCCACCATCGCTCTCAATCCACGCAATGACCTGCTGCTTCGTCTGGATGTCGACGGCCTGGCGCTTCCCACCGAGCGGACTCGTCCAATTGCCTGCGGCTACAGCAGCTGACGACGATGGCTCGTTGGCTTCTGTCGTCTGTTTCGTTACGCTACGAACGACGTCACCAGAGCTATTCGGTGGTCGTATGGTGCTGTAACGACTGGACGTTAGGTGTTTGCTGCTGTTGTCGCGCTCGCTGTCGTCGCTGTGGGTCGCATCATGTTCGCTGCTGTGTGTCGGATCGGTATGCGCTCGCGTCCGGTCCGAGGTCGCGCTATCGCTTGCAACGGACTGCATTGACGCTGGATCAGATGCCTCGCGCGCTGGGCCAGTTGCGGTCGCCTGTGTAGTGGTGGTGCTGCTGCGCATGAGCCCATGGCGCTTCTTAAAGCGCTGGATCCACGACTTGGAGACAAACTCGATTCGCTTGGCGTGCGTCCAGAGCACGTCGTCCGTGAGCGCTGCTTTGTCGGGCGCAGCATCAATGAGCGCGAGCAGCGCGGCGTCGACTGCGCCGTGCAGTGGCACGCGCCGCTTTGACTTGCGTTCGTCAAACTGCGTCTCGATCGGCTCGCGCAAGATGTTGCTGAGCGTCGAGCGCGCAATGGTCTTGCCGAACTGCGTGCGCACCCAGTCGAGCAGCTCGCTCTGCGACACGTCGCGCTGCGATGCTGCGTGGTAGCGCCGCAACTCGTTCTTTTCGGCGATCGTGAGGTGCGTACGGCTCGTCATTGTCTCGCGTACGTATGAGCATACACTAGCGTATGTGTGCGTGCTGTTGATTTTGTATCGAGCGAATGTTCCACAGTCATCATCAACTGACAAGCTCCTATTGTGATATTTCGATAATAGAAAAATCTGTTGAATAAAACAATGATATATTTGACACATCATAATGTCGAAAGCTCGGTTTCTATTACTTACTACTACACCATTGCCCAGCCAAAGTGAAAAAAGCAGCAAACAATGTGGATAGAAATCAGACGATAGAGATAGATTCGTTTCAATTCTATAACTGCATCATGCAAAGTGACAAAACAAGCATGCAACGTGAAATGACACAATTCTGAGCTGATTATTTACCGTATCTCATGTCCTCGTTGCGTCGCGCCGCTTCGATTGCACGTAATGAATGGGCATACTGAACACGAACTAAGTGGGCAGTGATCACTGGAAGCGACTGACGCGCAATGCGCTCTTGAATCATCATCCGCTGCTCAGTTAGCGTTACACTGCCTGTTGGCGCGATCATCTCGTCAGTACATAGTGCAAGAGCTGCTTTGATAGCGCTTTTAAGAGCAGAAAAGCATCCTTCAATAGGATTGCACATTGG